>JAQZBX010008076.1:30369-49122 GCA_029593785.1 Cabassous unicinctus | reverse complement strand
ATATGTAATATGAACAAACACATACATTAGATTAATCTAAAAATGGTTAGGATATTTCTATTTTCTTTAATATTTTTAAATATTTCCTAAATTTTCTTAAATGTTCTCATATCCTTTTTTTTTTCTATGCCTTAATTCAATCACAATAAATTATTGTACTCTGACAAAATATTTAAGTGCTAATATTCCTTTTTAGATTTTTGTTTATGAATAATTTAACCAAATGTGTTAATAAAACACCAGTGAATATTTTTATAACAATAGGCATTCGGTTTTCAAAATTTTGCAAGAATGTAAGTATTCAGGAGATAGTGGCTAGTTTATTACTATACAGCAATAATTTTTACCATTCATTATCTGGTTTCATATTTATAAATCTATATTTTAAAGAAATATTTTTCTTGTACATATGAAAAAAACTGGATTTAAAGTTCCAGTGACATACTAAGAGATATACAGCTAAAAGCCAGGTAAATATAGAAATTAAACCCTGTGTTAGCTAATTCAAAGCAGATCCCTTTACTACTGTGTTATATTTCTTCTCTGCAGAATAAAAGAAAGGACTTCTGATAGTGTTCTCCATAATAAAATTATCTAAAATTGTAGTATGCATGGGGAATTCCATGATAGAATTTTAAATATAAAACCAAATTTATTTTTGCACATTAATTGTCATAAAAAATACATTGCATGCCTTCTAGTTATTATGTAGATTTCTAAAAGCTTCTTCTTGTAAATAGTCCAGATTAGGTATGAACAAATAGAAGAATGCTCAAAAGAAATGCAAATTAATTAAAGGATGTTACTCTATTTAGGTACAAACCAAATAAATTCCAAACAGGAAAAAAAAATGATGCACACTTCCTTGAATGTTCAGTGTTACTACCATTTCAAATGCTTGGAGTTTTCTGGCTCCTGAATGACTCTTATGATAGCATTTTTCACTTCTTTGTTCCTAAGACTATAAATGAGGGGATTCAGCATGGGGATCACCATAGTATAAAACACAGAGGCCACCTGATCCTTTCCCAAGGAGTAAGAATTCTTTGGTTTTAAATGAGTAAAAATTATAGTTGTGTAAAGAATGGTCACTCCTAGGAGATGAAAGACACAAGTAGAGATGGCTTTGCGCTTTCCTGAAATGGAATTAATTTTCAGGATAGTAGACAGCATGGACATGTAGGATACAGAAATTTTGATAAGAGACACCATTATAGTTATACCAAAAAGAATGAATATCATTCTTTCAGTGTCACTAGTGTCAGTGCAGGACAGGGCTAAAATTGGGGTTGTTTCACAGAAAAAGTGATAGATTACATTAGATTTGCAGAAATTCAAACTATTCATGAAGAATATTGACCAAAGAGTCAGTAAACCCAATCATGTAGGACCCAGTGATGAGTGCACGGCAAGTCTCCTGAACCTAACAACCTGATAGTGAAGGGAATTACACATAGCTGCATAGTGGTCAGAGGCCATTGAGGAGAGGAGGAAAAATTCAGTGACACACAAGAAGACAAAAAAATACATCTGGGTGAAGCAGCCCCCCTGAATGCAATACACTTGTTTGAAGTCAGTAGGTTCTCTAGAGCTTTAAGTGTCATGACAATTGAGTAACTAAGTTAAAGGAATGAGCGGTGACTAAAGAAAAAATACATGGGGGTATGAAGCTGAAGATCCAAGTGAATTATCAGTATCATCTCTACATTCCCCTGCTCAGTAACCATGTATATCAGGAGAAAGAGCATACAGAGGATTTGTCGGATCTCTTCAGAGTCTGTCAATCCCATAAGGATGAAGTCAGTTACATTTGTGTTATTCCTACTTCCCATAGTTTTCAACTGTTGCAAATTGTTTAGAAATCAAAGGTGATTCTCATATGAATGAATTTTTAAAGTTTTTTTAAATTTGAATATTTGGTATTAAAAAATTTTAGTTTTTCTAGAAATTCATACAAAACAGTAGTTTTCAAAATGTGACTAAAAAATCTTAGTTTGACTACCAAATATAAATTAGGTACATATTATCATTTGGATATTATATAATAGAAGCTTATGTCTATTGCATATTTAGAAGGAATTTGGCACTGTTGTAAATATTTTTTCTTCATTAACACATCTACCCATATGAAAATATTATAGCATAGGTAGTACTATTGTACATGTTAAAAGATTAAAAGGGCACAGAAAGTTAAGTAATACATTGAGAGTCACAACTTTCTCTCTATTACCTGTTGGCTCTGTGATTCTACCAAGATTGATTGAGTATAGACAAAATGTTCATAACAGTATATTCCTATTATAATTAATTTCAGAAAAAATGTTAAAAAATGTTAGATATATAATAAGACATGATAAAGGGTTTTAATGCATCATTTACTGTGCTTTGTATTCAATACTACTTAACACAAATGACAGATCAGATATTAAAGCCTTGGGCTCCTTTTCTGATGTGTAGTAATGTTGTAGACTAGATATTTCTACTAATTTTTAAAACATACATTTGAATGTTATTATTTAAAATCAAAATTTTTTTCAAAAATTATATTTTCAATATATGTACATTGATTAATGACTCAGATTCCATCAATTCTATCTTGGCTTTTTTACATTTTGGCATTATTTAGGTAAGTCCTAAATTATACGTCTATATATATGTATGTTCTTATAATAATATTTTCATTTTTTGAGATAAATTAAAACTCTCGAACCTTGGGAATAATACTTACTCTGAGCCACAGGTCTAGAACTGGTCAACCTCAATTTTTCTTATGGGAATTGGGATGACTCCTCTATCTCTATTAAATAGACTTTCTTCAATTCAAAGTGCTTTAATATATGTCTTAAAGTCTGAAATCCTTTATGTGAGGTTGCTTTGAATTTATTGTTTCTTACACTGCTTTAACTGTCTACAATCTTTTTCTCCCTGCAGGGCATGTTCTGGAAGAGCAATATAGAGATGAATATCCTTCTCAGACTTTCATGTTACCACAGGGTAGGTTGGAATGGACAAATTTATTCCCCAGTATGAACATAGGATTTATTCTGCTCTCTCAAAAACAGAATCAGGGACACACAAGAGTGCAGGTAGGTCTATACAATGTGGGAGAGGGGCCAGGGGAGAGGCCAGCTTTGTGCTAACAGTTTTAAGTTGCATATTCTTGATTTTGCTCTCTACAAGTTTTCTAAAGTTTTCAGGAAAATAGTTTGATCTCAATGCTCTCCACAGTTAGCTAAAAACTATGACCTTCTGGCCTAGCAGGCCCCCATCCTGGTAGTCTTCAACTAACTTTTTGGGTGGGTTTGACAGCAAATCCTGTTTTGTGTGGACTGCTTGGAAATTTTTTTTAGCTAATTATAATGATAAAAAGGGAGTATTAATCTAAAAAATATATTAATTTTATCAATTTTTATTACTTAAATTTTTACATATATTATTTAAAAGTGAACTTAATGACGACACAAAATTGGCTTCAATGCTTGCGAGAAAAACTCCCTCAGGGAGATTTTACAAGAAGTAAGGAGCATCTTTAGAGATGATATTGCCATAGAAAATCTCCATTAGTCTCTCCTTTGTCTTTTTTTTTTTTTTAAAGATTTATTTATTTATTCATTTATCCCCGCCTTGCTGCTTGTGCTTGCTGTGTCCATTAGCTGTGTGCTTTTTCTGTGTCTGCTTATCTCCCCCCTGCTGTGAGGTCCTGCTGCATCAGCCCACCAGGCCGCGTGGGCTGGCCTGCCCTCACAAGGAGGCCCCGGGAAGTGAACCCGGGGCCTCTCATATGGTAAATGGTCGCCCATCCAATTGAGCCACAGCCACTTCCCTCTCCTTTGTTTTAAACCACAAGGTTTCATATTGTAAAATAAATCGATGCTTGTTTTTTGACCTCCTAATTAACTTTTCTCAATATCATTGAATTTCTGATTAAGAGAAGAATTGTGCTTCCAAAACTTCACCAAATATATAAAGTATTATTTTGTAACTCCTGGATATATACTATTAATGACTTTCCAGAAATTCTAGTATAAACAGTTTTATTATTCATTTAAAATAGCAGTTAAAAAAAAATCAAATATCTAGGATTAAATTTGGCCAAGGGTGCAAAGGACTAACACACAGAAAACTATGAAACATTGTTGATAATACTCAAGAAGACCTAAAAAATGGAAGGACTTTTGTGTTCCGAGATTGGAAGCCTAAATATTATTGTAATGTCGATTCTACACAAAGCAATCTACACATTCAACACAATCTCAATAAAAAATTCAACAGCCATCTTTGCAGAAATGGAAAAGCCACTCAAGAAATTTATGTATCCAGGTAAGGCCTTAAGCCAAAAACATTTTGAAAAACCAGGATTTTGGAGGACTAACACTTCCCAATTTTAAAATTTTTCAAAGTTACAGTAATGAAAACATGTTACTAGCACAAGACCAACATACAGAACAATGGATTTGAATTTGGAGTTCGGCTATGCGAGACCTTTATACTCTGCGGATCCTCTGAATCTCCTAAGTCAGCAAGCTGTACAGAAACAAACCCTCAAGTCAATGGCCAATGGATTTTTGAAAAGAATGTGAAATAAGTTCAATGAAAAATAATCTCATCAAGAAATTTTGTTGGGAAAACTAGATAGCTGTATGAAAAAGAATGAATGTAGACAATTCTGTCTCACCATAAACAGAAAAAAAAAAACCAAAACCTCAAGGTGGATAAATTATCTAAATATAAGTACCCCAAACTATAATGTCTGCTGCTAATTGTATAATGAAATTTCCAAAATTGTAAAAACATGTTCTTAATCATAACTTATTTCTGTGGGGGTGAACCATTTTAAGGGACCATATGAAGATGTTACTTTTAGTTAAAATGTGGTCAACTGAATCACTCAATCGGGCTGTAATCCAATTACTGGAGTCCTTCATATGCGGAATGAAGTGAAGTAGTAGAGAGTATTCAACAAGAGAAGCTGGAAGTCAACAGAACCCACAGGAGAAAGAATAATGTCATGACCATGTGCATTGCCAAGTGACTGAAAATCCTAGGATCAAGGGTCACTGGCAGCCAGACACAGAACACCACAGTCTTAAGGAAGAAAGCATCACCTTGTAGATGCCTTGATTTTGGACTTCTGCCAGTCTCAAACCATGAGGCATAATTTCCAATTTTTTAAGCTACCCCTTTAATACCAGGAAACTAAGACAAACTCCAAAAGGGAAACATAGGGAAACATCTTCAGGAATCTGTGTTAGACAATAGTTCTTTAGCATTTGTACCAAAAGCACAGCAACAAAAGAAAAGAAAAAATAGATAATTTGGACCTCATCAAAATTAAAAACCTTTGTATCATAGTATTTTAAAATGAAAGACTTTCAAAATGAAATAAAATATTTGGAATTCATATATCTGATAAGAGTTTATTATCCAGAATATATAAAGAAATCCTAAACTCAGCAACAGGAAGCAAACAATCCAATTTATAAATGGGCAAAACTTGAATAGATTTTTCTCTAAAGAAGATATATAATTATTCAATAAGCATATGAAAGGATGAACATTAGATTAATCCTGCTTTTTAATGGCCTTATTAAATAATGCCCAATATCTTTCTATCCATTTTGTTAAATGTTATTCAATTTCATTTTCTTTTAATTCACTAATTGTTATGTTAGATTCACATATTATTTCTCCTACTTCTTATAGGTTAAATTCACTGTTTTTTTTCTAACACCTAGAAAAACATAACTATTTTCTTTATTCATTTTACTTGTTTAATGAAATAGGAGTTTAATATTTACATTATTCAACTGAAGGATACTTTAAATTACATTCCATAATAGCCATTATTCCTTTTGCCGTCCATTATACAAATACTCCTGAGTAAAATATTTTATTTCTTATTTGACTTAGAATAAATTTAAAAATCTTTTTTTCTTCTTATTTATTTTTAATTTTCAAATTGAAAGAACTTTCTGTTTTAAATTTTGAATATTAGTTTTTAAGTGAATTGCAATTATTTTCAGAGAATGCAGCAACTTTTGGTTAAACTTTGAAAATTTATTAAGTTCATGGTTTAATAGTAATCAATTAGTGTAAATGACATAGTTGTGGATAAAGAAAATTTCAAGTGTTTTTATACAATTGTGAAATTATCACATATTTATTCTTTGTTTTGTAAGTTTCGGAAAGTATTTAACCTGCTGGACTACCAGGATACTGCAGGCATTGCTTTCATTACATCACTACATTTTATTCATTTGTTTAGTAAATATTTTATAGAATATCTGCAGTGTACCAAGTACTGTTTACACAGTATAGCAAAAGAATAAAAGATATTTGTCCTCTTTGGGCTCTAATTCTAACTGTGAGATATAATGACATATATAGAAACAAATGATATGCCATATTAGAATGTGAGGAGTATTATTTTAAAAAATGAAAATGTAAGACAGGATAAGGGATGAGAGATTTCAGGGAAAGGGCATGAGGAAATAACTTTAAAAAGTATGTTGATGCAGTAAATACTTTGCATTTGATCAAAGGTTTGAAATGGGGAATAATTAGTCATAAAATACATAGGAGGAAAGTTTAATGGTCAGGGAAACACCAGTACAAAGGCCCTGTTTAGGGGGTAGCCCATGTACTTTAAGGAACTGCAAGGGATCTATTTAACAAGAGTGACATTCTGTTGTGTGGGTTGAAGAGGAATAAACAACCTAGTACATGAAAGTCGATGATGATAAGTGCTATAGATAAAAACCAAGTGGAGGTGTTGCATGGAGACGGGCAAGCTATCTTAAACCAAGAATATTCTGGGTAGTATTCAGGGGTAAGGTACATTTGAGCAACCTGAAAGAAGTGAAGTAGAGAGTCTTACAAATACCTAAAGAAGTGAAATTCAGGCAAATGGAATCAACAAAACCACATTCTCTAAAATTAGATACCTTGTGTCATTTATGTTAATGTTTTGCATCACTTTATTTTATCGAAAATTCTGTAAAAATGTAACATTGGATTTTGTATTTTAACTCATGCTGATAGCTTTTCTGTTTTAAAGGAATTTATTCTGCATATAATTATAAAATTAAAAATCACTCTAATACATGGAATTTCATTATATTAATATTTCTAATTTCCTTTTTGAAATTTATTTTTCTTCCTTGTGCCCCTTTCTTATTTATTTTCTTTAACTATTTTTAGACAGTTTCTCTACTTTCTTCCCAAATCCTTCATATTTTAAAGGACAAATATCCCACAAAAATTTCTAACATACTCTACACCATATATTACAATAGTCCACAAAATACTGGATTTAATTTTTGAGTGCACCTCTAATAGAAGAAACTATGTATGTGGATGCACGTAGTGGTTTATACCAGAATTCTCTATATTTTAGATGTAATTTTTCTGTATATCTAAAACTTCTCTAAAAAATAGTTTATAATTACAAAAAATTTAAGGAGAAATAGAGACTTTCTTAGATAAACAAAAAATGGGAGGACTTTGTCTCCAATAGATTTGCTTTGCAGGAAATTTTAAGTGCCTTAGAGAGATGAAATGATAAAGGCCAAAAATCTCATACATACCACAAGAAAGGATGAGTGATGGTAAAGGAATATATTAAGATGAAATAATATATTATGACTTTATTCTTTGACATAAAATCTACTAATATATTTTGGTGTAAGTGAGGATGAGCAGGCATCCACCAATACAACTCACTCAAAATACAGTACATGGGCTTGTCAAAATAGAAGCTCCCAATTACCAATAAAACCAGTCTTAAATTTCCAATCAGGGATAAATTCCTAGAAACAGAAAGAATAGTATGATTTGTAGTTAAAATTTGTCTGTGAAGACCTTCAGTGGTATTCTTGATGTTGACACTTCATGGAACAAACTTGAAGATACTCATTAAATTATAATTCCTATTACTATGACAAGGGTGAGCAATATAGTGATTCAAGGAACATGAATCATATCATCATATTTATTTCTTGACAATGCATAATTCCCTAGCAGCTAATCATAAGGCTGTGACTAGGTAGTGGGCCAAGTGTTAATGTCTCTCTGTGGAAAATGTAAGGGCGATATGGGTGTTTACTTACTGGTTGAACTCATGTCATTTCCAAAGTGATCTGGTTAACTAGTTAATTAAAATTGAATTCCATTAGCTCTTTTCATATTAAATCACATTAAAACACAAAATGAACAGCTGAAAGAAATTTCCTTTTCACATCCAAACTCAGGAGATAATGTTTCAGTGGACAGAGAATTGAATTAGGACAGCAGATTTCTAGTTTTTTCAGCAATTGTGTAAAATTACTTGCTATATTCTACTCACCTGTATAATGAGTACATCAATATTTTTAAAAAAAAATAATGGAATAAATACTGAAGGACAAAATATGTAAGATTTAATCATGAAAACAAATTTAAATGCAAAATATCTAACTTAGGTGGCTCCTACACAGCCATAGCCCCATGTATTATAACATTTTATGAGCTAAGTTTCAATAAGTTACCAGTCCCTTAGGCCTTCTAAGGTTTTTCCAATAGAATTAATCAAGATATTTATTGGGAAGATAAATTAAGATTGAATTAAAATTTGCATATCAATTTATGTTTTAGTTAAATTTCTTCCTTAAATACTTAGCATAATGTTTTCCTTTAACGGTTAAATAGTTGTTCATTTGATTGCTTTTGGAAATCTAAGTTCTTGACAATCTATATATTTTCCTATTCCCTCAAAAATATCTGGGGAAACTTCTGATCACCCTGAGAGAGCAGAAAGAGATATTCGAGACTGTGGTTTCCCCACAGAATCTATGAACATGTAGTAAAAATTGCTGTGCTTTTCTACATTGGATAATTATCAAATTACACTTAAAATAATCATATTTTACTCTTTATATCAAAATATAAGATCCTTGATAATTGAAGGTTTCTTTCCCTCGGTTGATAAAATTTCATGACCATTTCTGTTTGGACTTCACTTCCCCTGCTGTTACTTTGAATAGGAATGTCTTCTTCCATCTGAAAATGAAAGCATCCACCTTATGCAAGCTTGCTACCTATTTTGTTACATCTTTATTTCAAATTCACAAAATTCAAAGAACATTAAAAGGCAGCTCAAAAAAGTTATGGAAACATTATTCCTAAAAAGTTCTTTCTCAGGCATTTTTATCTCATCTAATTTGAACTGTTAACTCAGTTGTTCTTCTGGTGTTCAGAAAGATACACAGATGAATGCAGATTAATTATATGACATAGTCAAGGTCTCTTTATTAATGAAAAACGATGAAGAAGAAAAAAAGAGGAAAAGATGTCTGCAAAAGACAAGATTTTTAACATATATGAAAAAGAATTTTAAAAAGTGATCCTTAATATCCTCAAGAAAATAGAGGAAAATACAAAGAAAAAATAAAGGATATCATACATAAAAAGAATGAATACTATGAGATTCTCAGTAAGACAGAAATTTTGAAAAGTAACCAAATGAAAATACTGGAGTTGAAGACCAAAATGACTGAAATTAAAATTTCCCTTGAGTGTTTCAGCCAATCTTTCAGACTGAGGGAGAAAGAACACTAGACAGAGGATCAAAGTGGTCTAAAGAAATATATAGACCTCCTGTAAAGGTAAACATTTGGAGAATTATAAATGTCAGTAATGTATTTTGTTACATAACTCCACTTTCTACATCCTACAGGTTCTAAAATGCAAATAAATAAAAACTAATGATAAATCTATAGTTTGGAATATAGATTAAATTATGATGTGTAATATGATGAAGTAGAGTGTATGTACATGCTATTGAAATTAATCAAATGAGAATGATAAATAATTAGGATGTCAAGTTTTATCCCCTGGGTAACCTCAAAGTAAATATATGAAAAATATATACAGAAAGAAATGAGAAGGGATCAAAATGGTACCATAAAAAATAATATATATTTGAAAGCAGTTTGAAATGGAAGAATTGAGGACTAAAGAAAAATGAAAGACTTACAAGATCTTGCAGCTAACTGGCAGAAGAAACTCCTGCATTATCATTATGTATTATAAATGTAAGTTGACTTTCTAGTCAAAAACAGAGAACAGCAGAATGGATAAAAAAGCAAGACCCAAACATATGTTGTTTAAATTAAAAAACTGAAATTGAAATAATGGAAAAAACATACCATTCAAACAAAGCAAATGAGTTGGGCAAGCTGCACTAATTTTAGATAAAATAGACTTCAATTCCAAAACTTTTAAGAGGGAAAAAGAAAATTACTAAATACTGATAAAGTGATCAATTCAACAAGAAGACATAAAATTTTTAAATATGTGCACCAAATGGAAGAGCCCCAAAATCTAAAGAGGAAATGTTGTCAGATTTGAGGGAGAAATAGATGTTTCTACATTAATGGTAGGAGAGTTCAATATACCACATTTAATAATGGATAGAAAATCTAGAAAGATCAATAAGTAAACAGAAGATTTGAATGACACTATAACACACATGTACAGAACACTGCTCCCAGCAATAGAAAAATACACATTCTTCTCTTATGCACTTGGGTCATTTTCCAGGATAGAGCAAATGCTTGGTCACAAAATTTAAAAAATATTGAAATAATACATTGTATTCTCTCTGACCACATGGAATGAAGCTAGAAATCAATAACAGTGGGATAACTGGAATATTCACAAATATGTTGAATTACAACAATGGACATTTATACAACAAATGGATCAAAGAAGAAATCCCAAAGGAGGGAATGAAAGTGGAAACACAACATACCACTTCTTATGGGATGCAGCACAGGCAGTGGTGAGAGGGAAATTTATAGCTCTAAATTTTTCCTTTGCAAAAGAAGAAAGATCTAAAATTGGAGACCTAACCTTACAACGTTACATATTAGAAAAAGAAAAGCAAATTAAACACAAAGTGAACAGAAGGACAGAAGGAAGGATATAAAATTAGAATAGAGATAAATGCAATACAAATATAAAAGTATAACAATAGGGAGAATCAACAAAATGAAAACTTTGTTCTTTGAGAAGAATAATAACATTAAAAACCTTTACTTTGACAAAGATAAAAGAGAAACAATAACTAAAATCAGAAGTGAAATGGGCACATTTCTATCAACCCTAGAGAAATAAAAAGAATTAAAAGAGGATACAATAAACAACGGTACACCAATAAATTAGATAACCTGGATGAAATGGAGAAATTCCTAGAAACACAGAAACTACACACAAGGTGCAAGAAGGAAATATATATTCTACAAGCAACTATTGCCAAAAAATGAAATAAAAAATCTTGATTCCTGTTGTAAATGAATATTTTAAGCCACTAAGACAAGAGAATGAGACTATAAATCAAACAGACTATAACATGCAGAGCAACTTTCATTGCCTTTTATATTAGATAATATCAAATTACACTTAAAATAATCATATTTTACTCTTTATATCAAAATATAAAACGCTTTATAGTTGTTGGTTTCTTGCCCTCTGTTGATAAACTTTTGTGACCATTTCTCTTTGGACCCTACTTCCATCGCTGTTATTTTGAACAGGACTGTCTTCTTCCATTTGAAATGAAAGCATCTGCCTAATGTGGAGCAGTCTTATTTATCACTACCCACATGCATTTTACATTTTGTTTTTTCTTTATTATATTCCAATAAGGGTGGGATTCTAATTCCTATGTAGAACTCTATGTAAATCAGGTGTTTATGGGTACATTCTAGTCACCTAGTCAATACAAAGAAATGAAGTATTTAGTAGCAGATAATTCAGAGCATATTTTTTATAATTGATTAATTTTTAGTTTTAAAGAAGTTTTAGATTACATAAATGTTACATAAAAATATAAAGGATTCCCATATGCTCCACTCTTTCTCATCCTACACTTTCCCACATTTACAACGTCCTTTTTTATTGTGGTACAACTGTTACAATTGATCAACCTTACTGAAGCATTGCTATTAACCATGGACTACAGTTTACATTATAGTTTAAACTTGTCCTGCAAAATTTTGAAAGTTATGACAAAATATACAATGGCCTGTAATAGTCACTGCAATGTTGTGCAGGACAAATATAATGTCCTGAAAATGTTCCCATATTACACCTATTCTTCCCTCTCCTGTCCCTTAGAATCTCTGTTGTAAACTGCCTTTACATTAATAATAAGAGTTTTCCATTACTAGAATAATAATAAGTGTATAGTAAAATAATAATAATTCTACTTTAATCCATCTTTCATTTCCCTATCTTGAAGATGGTGATGCTCACTCTGCTTCTAATTGAGAAGGCACTTAGATACCATGGGTCAGAGCACATTTGAATGTAATATTTTTCATTCTATTTCCTAAAATATTCTGCAAATTATTGAAAATTTCCCCTTACTTGTGGAACCTCAAAGGCAGACATAGTTTTCTCTATGAATATTCTTTACATCAACTTACTCAGCTGCTGTAAACCACAGGAGATGCTTCTTAGGGAATATGCTACAATTACCTTCTGGTTCAAAACAACAATATGAAGATTTACTCAAAAATAAAAAGTAATTTTTTCTGCAATAATGCATTACATGTTGAAATATGTTGAATATATTGAGTTCTTGGGTCTCTCATTTAAAATGATATCTTTGAAAATACATATATAAATGTTTTAACAATATATAAGTAAACTTAAAATATGAGACATAACTTATATGTCTCATCTTGTATATCTCTGACACGGGTGAGCACATTCTACTTCTCTATGTGCCGGTTTCCTCAACCAGGAAATGTAACCCATGTTATATTGTATGTATTATACTTAAGTTATTAAGCGTTTAAACTCTAATAATGCTACACCACAATATGTCTTTTGCAGAATCTAGCACATTCATTTATAATAATCCAAATTTATTATATATTTCCTCTGTTTAAATTATGAAGTTCTGTGTTTGAGGTGGAAAAGTATAAATTTTCAACTTATTCAAAGCTTGTTATTCAAAATGATAACGAAACTACAAAATGATATAGGCATGTTGAGGCAAAACATCAAACATGTAAAACACTGGAGTGTTGTAATTTTGTGAATTCAGAATAATAATCTTTTGATTACTCAGATGTATTATTATACACACGTGCACACATATAGGTACACACGTGTGCACGCACAAAAACTTAGGAGTGAAATAGAGAAATGTAACATGGTAGAAAAGAGAGCAAGCAGATTGTTTATATTTTCTATTCTCTTGATATTCTTTACGGATTATTTATTCAAAATACTTCTGAGGACTATCAATAGGCAAGAAACACAACAAATAAAAATTTCATGTTCTATAATCACCGTCAGGAGAAACAAAGCTGAGGAAAGGGAGAATTCAAATAGGGTTTTGTGGAGTGGGGGATCTTACTTTCAGAGCGTGGGCCTCCAGGATGAGGTGACATTGTACCTAAAATCTGATAGAATAGATACAACCTGACACTAAGACTTCCTTTCAGTGATCCACTTTAAAAGATGAGCAGACAATAAGGATTATCAGACATTTGAGTAAACACTCTATTTGAAAGAAAGAGAAAGAAGAAACAACTACCTAAAGGAAAACTGAAATTGAGAAAAAGCAGACAGAAGGAAATTGAATAGGGCACAAATACTGGAAGGAAAGTTTCAAACAAGAGAGGAAGTTCCAGAGGATATAGGTCTCAGATATTATTGTTACAGCAACATATAAGGAATAATGTGCAAAGAAACACTTAGGAAGGCAAGATCTGTATAGATATGGTATTAAAGAACTCAATGTAGAAAGTGCTCATGATATTTTAAGGCCATCAATAAAACACGAGAGTGATTCCTGAGGATGATACTGGAAAAACTACTTTGAGCAATCCCTAAAACTACATCTATACCTTCTTCTGATACTCAAAATTCCTATTATATTTAAGCATGCAAAAATAAAATACTTACAATTAAACTCCTTATAATGGTAGTTAAAGTGCAAAATGATAAAAAGAAAAAATGATGTTCCAAAAGGTACCAGCATCCAAGCATAAAAGAAGGCTTTATGGCAGGAAAAATAACACATTAATTTAATATATTAAAATAATATGTGTGAAAATATAAAAAGATTTTAAAGCAGCATGAAAGTTATATTTATCTGATATGATATGGATAAATCAAGAAGATTTGAAAATATTTTTCCAAGAACTGAGAAATTCAATAAAAAAAACAGAAATTGACAAATATAGAAAAATACAAGTGTGATTGTCACCATAGAAAGTGCAATAAAGGAAAGAAAAAATAGAAAGATCACATATGAAGATAATTCAATTTGAAATAAGAAAAAGAAAACTGAGAAAATCTAACTGACTTAAAAACTAATAAACTATAATTTTGAAAATGTGTAAAACATGGCTCATACAATTATAAAACGAATATATGGCAAACATTTCTCCTTATTTCATTATAGAAGAATAAGTAAGATGATAAGACTGATTCAAAGAGCACTTAAATAAGGGCTCATAGAATTTATTAGTATATGTACAACACAATAAGGTTTTATTTTATCTTTAATATTTTTTGTAGATAATATGCATATACACAAGTCCAGATATCATTACTGTAAAAATTATTGAATTCTCATGACCTGAAAATAACGCTGTAAACAGGATCAAGACTAGGAAGCAAAACACTGATAATTGTACAGAAGGCTCCCTTATTTTGCCTTCTAGTGACTACTTTCCCTGTAAAGATAACTCCTCTTCTGCAGTAAAGAATAATTTAAATAGTAGTTAGCTTTAAACCTAAGATTATTTTAACATAAATACATAAATCCTCCATTTCCATATGCCAGTTATATGAATTTGGCAAACATGTGCAATTTGTGTCACCATAATCAATTTTAGAACATTTCCATCTCCATAAGTCCTCTCAACCACTATGTAGTCAATCACTTCTCTTTTCCTTCAATTCTGGCTTGTGTTCTCCATTGTTATAATTGTGCTCTGTCCAGAATGTGATATACGTGAAAAAGTATTGTCTGTAACCTTCTGAGTTTGTCTTATTCCACTCAGCATAATATGTTTAAGATCCATCTGTGTTCTAGAATATATCAATAGTTTGTAAGCAGAGTATGTGAGTTGTGTCTTTATACACAAGAAATAAAAATAGCTTGTCTATTCACTAGTGGATAGACAGGTGGATTGTTTCCAATTATGAAATATAAACACTTGCTTACAGGTCTTTATTTGGACATATGTTTTCTTTCTTTGAGGTGTGTAAAGAGTAAAGAGTGAGATCACTAGGACAAGGGGTAGGTGGTTTTACTTCATAAGAAACTGTTAGATTGTTTCCTAAAGTGGCTGCATCAGTTGGCATTCCTACATGGAATGGTCGAGACTCTGTATTTTTGTAAATGGTTTGTAATATCATGTTATTATTATACATTTCTATTTTAGCAATTTTAATAGGTATTTGAGGTCACATTGTGAATTTAAGTTTGATTTCCCATTGATGAATGATATTGAACCTCCTTTTAGGGGTTTAGCTGCCATTGACATATATTTCTTGGTGAAGTGTCTGTTCATGCTTTTGCCTATTTTTGTTTTCCTTTTCTTTTAACTCCATATTATTGAGTCTTGCAAGTTATTTAAATATAATGATACCAAGGAAATGAGAAAGCCTACAACTGAAAGTGAGAGAGTACCATCCATTGGCTATATGGGATGGAAGGCCCCTCTCAATTAGAGATGGAGTGAAGATCACCATTCCAGAATCCTCAGGATTAGAAAATGAACTATGGACTAGAGTGGACTTACTGGTATTCTACTATAGACTTACTGTGATTCTAGCAATGGAATAAATTGCAACATTTATGTGGAGACAGTGGCCACTGGAGGCTCTGGGAGCAGGTAGAGGGAAATAAAGGTGTAATACAGAGGCTTTTTCAGGACTTGGGAATCATCCTGAATGACATTACAATGACAATTCCCATAACCGGAAGAACTGTGTGGGAGAAAGTGTAAACTACAATATGAACTAGGGTCCATGCCCAGTGGCAATGCCCCAGGATGTGCTTATTAATTGCAATGAATGTGCCACACTAATGAAGGATGTTGTTTATGTGGGAGTGTGTGGGAGGTGTGAGGAGAGGGGAATACGGAAATCACTATTTTTTGTGTGTAACATTTATGTAATCTAAGTATCTTTAAAAATTAAAAAAATATATATATATAATGGTTACATGGTCTTTGCCAAATACATATTTAGCAAATATATTCTCTAATTCTGTGATATGGTCATTCCCTCAACAATTGTCACAGAAGACATTTTAATATAATGTAGTACAATATATCCAATTTTCTCCTATGTTTCATACACTTTTCATTTTATCTAAAAGTGGGACTAAACCATGATCACTCAAATGTCCTCTTATTTTTACTTTAAAATTTTTATAGTGTTGGCTTCATATTCATCTAAACTAAGGTCTAGTTTGAGAGATGTTTTATATGTGCTGCAAACATTAAGTTAAAGTCTCCATTTTTTAACAAAAATTGTTCAAATTTTTTTCAGCATCATGCTTTTCTTAGTCTGCACTTCTCCCATGATTGTCCCTTGGCATTTTCACTGAAAATCAATTGACCAAATATGGGTGATTCAATTTCTGAATGCTCTATTTGGTACCATTGACCTTGGTGTTTACCTTTTCACCATTACCACATTCTAATGATTAGTGTGATGATAAGTCCTGAAATCAGATTTTGTGAGTTCTTCAACTTTATTGTACTTTTGCAAATTTGTGTTGAATAACTTAGTTCTTTGGTTTATCACTTAAATTGTAAAATTAGCTTCTTTGTTTCTACATAAACTTTCCTTAAATTTTAGCTGGGGTTGAATTGAAACTATAGATTATTTTTAGGTGGCATATAATTAATTTGATTGTTCCCAATTGGACTGCCTAACAGTATCATATTTCTCTATTTATTTCTTCATTTAAATCCAGACACCATGGCCAACAGTACACATTTAAGTTAAAATATATAGGTGTGGATGCCAATATCCATGTTTTTTTTTTCAAAATATTCCCAAGAGTTTTTTATTATCATAGCTAAGTACGAATCTATAGACTAGTGTCAGAACTCTAATATTCTGATGTTCTATTACATAGAATTATTTCAATATCTAACTACTGCTCCATCTGTCCTGTTCATGCTTCTTATCCAGAAGTTTAAAATATTCATAGCTTATCTCTTTTATGAAATTATAAATGAGCTTAAAGTATATCTCATACAACTGAGAATTGACTCTCTTGATAACTGAAATATCATCATAGTAATTTTCATGAAACATTATGAACTGTCATTGATTTATGCTTTCATATTATTTCATTTACATACATTTAATGGAAATTTTGAGAAAAATATACAGGCTATATTCCCAGTAAAAGGAAATTGGATTTCAGGGTTTTAAGTTATTAACTTAATGCCACATAGGTAATAAGTATAACAGGTAGGAATATGTTTTGATTAGAGTTTCTTTCCAATCCTTTGCATTTTATTTTACACTGTAAGTTCATTTTCTACCAAAGCCAAAGTGCATCCAGGTAATCATTTTTCCAAGTAGTTCATTTTTCCAGAAACATTCCACTTTTTTATGACAAGAAAAACAAATCATCTGATTGCTCTTTTTTTTCCCAGAAAAGAGTGTGTTTTCTCTTTGGGGCAACCCTTGTGGACTTCAAGAAGAATTTGATAAGCAGGTATAAGAATCCAAGCACTTAATTTCTTAGTGTGCCTGAATTCAATGAGCATTTCAGTTCCAAAGGTAAAAGGAAAGGTTTTTCATCACTTATAAAATATTTTAGAAACTATAAGCCTGAATCTCCTACTGTAGCATATACTTTAAAAATTAAATAAATGATAAGGTGTACTACTTAGAGTTGTATTAAAAATTGAACTGCATGTCTTTCATGGAATAAAGGAGGGAATATAAGAATGGCTCATTACATATCTAGTTCAATAGATATAATTTAAAAATTTTTTATAATACACTTGATTGAAGATATAGACTAGGAACACTAGAAATAAAGAACCACATTTCAAAATTAGGTAAATTTATAAATAGATTACTAGCTTTCAACTGTCTTCTGGGTATATGCCAAAGCAAGGTCATATTTTTTTTTTCTGATAGAGAAAAATAAACATAGTTTAAAGTTCTTTTACTAGTTAGCTAATAGATTTAGTGTCTGTTTTAATTTTTTTTTTTAACTTCTTGGTCTATGTTAGTCTGATTGTTTTAAAAAAGAATTCCAATAATCCAATAAGTGATTATATTCCATGATATTTCTTGAGAATCATATTTCAGAATCTTGTCAGGTCAAAATAGGATTACAATATAGCTGAGTGAAAATAACTATGATTGTGGAGTGAGAGAAATATTGCCTTGAAACCTGGCTCTGCCATTAACTGTTTGACTTTGGTTAAGTTGTAAGTACAACTGGGTATCAGATTTCTTATCTATAAGAGTATGCTAAATTATTTAGTTTGCATATTGGTCTGTAGATTACATATTGTGATGTACAAGAAAATTCCTAACTCTTAGAACAATTGGTGGTAGCTGCTGTCCTAGCTTTCCTTCTTCCCATGATCAGTGTTCATATACCTATTCTCGTTGGCATCTACCACTTTGTTTTCTGATTATATGTGTTGAAAAATGCTTTTATTTGAGTTTTACAGATTGATCACTCTTTTTTTTTTTTTTTTT
>JAQZBX010008076.1:0-23665 GCA_029593785.1 Cabassous unicinctus | reverse complement strand
ATCAAATGTAAGTCTCTGAAAATTTTAATGAGTCAAATATTTTCTCTTGATAAATAGATAAAATTTATTGATAAAATTTCTCTATTGATAAAATTTCCTGACAGCTTAGGCTTGGAACCAATTTTGTTGCTATTATGTTCAACTGGGAAATAATCTTCAATCGGGAAAATGAAAGCATCCACCCAATTTGGAATCTTCTTATTTATTTATTTATCACTCCATACATAAATTTAACATTTTCTATTTCTTTTTTCTCTTCTAGTAAGTGTGGGATTCTTATTCTTAGATAGAACTCTACATATAGGAGATGTTAATGAATACATTCTATTCACATATGCAAAAGGCAGGGACTGGGGATTTCATAACAAAATCAAAGTTGATATTTTTTGTTTTACCTCCCAAAATATTCTGCAAGTAATCTGAAATTTCCTCCAACCTGTAGAACAGCAAATGCAATTTAGTTACACTATGAATATGGTTCATTTAGACTGTTTATATGTATTATTTTCGCTGTTATAATCCATAGGTGATGCCTCAAGGGAAATATATGCCCATTATTTTCTGGCTCAAAACAAGTGTATGATGATTTAGTCAATAAGAAAGAGTAATGTTTTTGTAATAATGCACCAAATGTTGATATTTGTCAATGAATAGAATTCCTTAGTGTCTGTTTCAGATGATGTCTTTTAAAATATAGATTTTAACAATTTTTTTTAAAATATGTTGAAAGAGCTGCACTATTATGCCCAGATGAATTAGGGGGAGGGACATGTGGATAAAAAATAACAACTATGGAAATAAATATTTATCACATAGATTTTAAAAAAAAAAAAGGGCTATTTTTTCAAAACTGGCTATAGAATGTTTTCTTATCTCATTACTGCTGATACTGGGTTTGATTTTCCTGGTAATTGCCCATTCGTACACACAGTCTTTCAGTTCTTTCTTTTGTTTATTCTCACACTTGCAAGAGGTTGACCAATTCAGAGAAAGGAAGAATCCAGACCGTCCCTGCTTAGAGATTGTTGAGTCATCTTTATAGTCAATTGCAAAACTTCTTGACTCTTAGTTTTTTGTAACTTCACAGTGATCATCTGATGAGTGAGTAGTGACATAGAAGCATTTATGATTCTGGACAGAATGCAGCAGACCAGCATCATGACAGCTATGATAAAAACAAGAGAAAATAATAATCTTTATAAGATTCTTCAGAAACTGGAAGACCAATTGCCCACCCCAAGCTGAGAGAACAATCCACAGACCATGGCAATTAATGTTGGAAAGCCAAATAGCTGTTCCTTTAAAGCAATGGGTAGCCTATCCCACTTTGTCTGTTTCATTAATCCAATTAAAATGAGAAATATTAGCAATGGAACAGAAACAAATGAAAGGCCAACAAGAAATCTAGATCAATGTGATTTCCCATCATTACTTGTGTCAATGAATTGAGGGTGATATGCATTCCGTCTAAGACAGAGATAGTAGCATTACTTATTTCTATCAAACTTAGTCATAAGTTTCTTACAGTTTTTTCTATTTTTATGATTCCCAGCAATAAGAACAATGGTCTGATTGTTCCAGTAAATACATGAGTCAGCAAGTATCCCAGGTTGTGTGCCTGAATAATTGGGTGTCCTAATTATGTACCTCACAGTTGAGTTGGAATTTCCTGTCTTGGTGATTTATATAATAATGTTTGTTTTGTTTTTGGATTATTAAAAAGTAGAGAAAAATCTCAGAATACTATTCCTAAAGTGGATGAAGTGTTAGTCTGAGAGAAACAGGACCAGATAACTTAGTCACACAGGAAATAATATCTGTGGAGATCCATGAGAAAAGTTGTTGCTCTCAGCACAAGGTCAAGACCAAGGGATCACATTAAATGGATTACATATTTGGATCTCTGTTAGTCACTTCCAAATGGCAAGTATTTGGTTTATTACCCTATGAAAATTCAGAAATTCAAATTTAGAATTATCCAGGATCTGATCAAGAGTCAAAAATTGGTTCGTTTTCTGGGAAAGGGATGCTAACAAAGACAGAGGTTGAATTATTGAAGGTCTGTTGCCCATGTAGGTGAAAGTTGTCTCATTTGAAGAAATCATAATTGCCAAGAGGATTTTATCATAGGAGTCTAGTTTATCCACCAGTCAGTAAGACAGTGGACAATGTCAACTGTTTGGGATAATCTAAAAATGGTATTAGAATAAGTATGTTCTGGGATAACAATTATAATAATGAGGAAAGAAAAGAGTAAAAATGGTCATTATCAATGGATCACAACAATGGGTTATAGAAAATGAGAAGAATGATTTTAAATAAGCAGATAAATAAAAACAGGAATTAAATAAGGGTCTTGGTCCAACATCTTGAGTGGAAGCTTTCTGTTATCTGTTGTCATATGCTTGATTCAAATATCTTGAGACAGCGGGGTACTACCAAAGGGTATCTGATTCTGGAGGATCTCTGTGACTTCTCAGTTTGAGGTTCCCTATTGGAGTAGCCCTCCAATAGTGGGGAATTCTGAATTGCGTCTTTAGTTGCTAAACATGAACCTAAGTGTTGACTCACTGGAATTTTACTACTATGTTTTTGTAAACAGTACCTGGCAAAGTCCCTTCCAATGAGATTCAAGGGCAGTTTTTTCTGATATGTTCTCAAAAAAACAAATTATCCTGGTTGAAGACCATGAAGAAGCTGTTTAAGAAGATGTTGTGGGAAGATGAATTTAAACTTTGTTGATTAAATTTGGTATTGTACATGTGTTTCTTGTAATATTTTTTCCAGGTTTGCATACACAATAATGCATCCTTCAGGGAATGTTTGACCACAAGGGCCAGTGAAAGTAGCTTAGGTCAAGGAAGAGGAATAGTTTCTGAAAGATTTTCTAATTTTGATTTGAGTATGTCATTGATCCTTTCAACCTTTGTATAAGTTTGTGGGCTGTAAAGACAACATAGATTTTTAGTGAATGGTAATGCTTATAGAGTTCTTTTATAACAATTCCTAAAAAGTGTTGGCCTAGATCACTTGATAGAAAAGTTGGAATGGCCAAGATTGGATACTCAAAATCAAGCAGCTTTTTTTTTTTTGGTAACTATAAAGACTGTAGCTTTTCAGAAATAAATGCTTCAACTCATCCTGAAAATTGCTTATCAAGAACTAAAACATATCCAAACCACATCGCGGGTACAAGCCAGATAAAATCTACCTAAAGCACTCAAAGACCCCTTGAGACTTTGGTTCCTGGCACATTCCTTCTGTTACAGGCTCCCAGGACCATCTTGTTGACAGGTGATGAATGACAGGAAAATAACCTCAGCCATCTTATTAAAGTTTTTCCACTAATGTTGATATATTATAGTAACTAATTTGTTCATTCCATCATAAGTAAATTCGTGGAGAAATTTTGTTTACATCCATTTGGAATGCTACTATGTGGCTGTCTTAGAAATCACCAGAAATCATCTGCATGAGTGCTATTACCAGATTTTTTCCCCATTTTTCTTTTTCAAAATCAGGGGCTAAATATTGATAACATATAATGGCCTCTTTGAATCCCTCTGAGGACTGATCCTTTGAGGGTATGCATAAGATCACAACCTTGGTTAAGGTAGCTTGTTTGGCATAATAATCTGCTAAAGCATTTTCTTTAGCTTCCATATTGCATCTCTCTTTTTTAAATGGCCCTCAACCTTTATAATAGCCAGTTCTATAGGATTTAGGAGTGTATCCAGAGATTCCTTGTCTGCTTTTGATGGGGGTTCCAGAAAATGTGAGAAGATGCTTTCATTGCAAAGCATCCCAAAGCCATGTACTACTCCAACAGCTTACCTGCTTTCTTTATATATATTTACTGTCTTTGACTAGATGTCAAACTCTACGTTTTGCCATCTGGGCTGTGTTTACTTCTGGTATAGGATTATATTCTAAAGAACCACTTAAATTAGTGATAGAATTTATGTGACAGTTTGAATTTCTTTTATGAATCCCAAAAAGAAAAAGATTATACTTTTTTGAAAAAGATTTATTTATTTATTTATTTATCCCCCCTCTTGCTGCTTGTGTTTGCTGTGTCCATTTGCTGTGTGTTTTTTCTGTGTCTGCTTATCTCCCCCTTGCTGTGAGGTCTTGCTGCATCAGCCCACCACGCGGTGCAGGCCGGCCTGCCCTCACAAGGAGGCCCCGGGAAGCGAACCTGGGGCCTCCCATATGGTAAACAGGATCTCTATAGATTGAGCCACACCCGCTTCCCAAGATTATACTTTTAAACTAATACATTCCTGTGGGTGTGAGTTTCTTTTGATTGTACCCTTTTCAGGAGTGAAATGTGACTCAGGTTGAGTATTTACCCTCTTGCTGGGTCTAATATAAATGGAGACAAAGAGAGAGACACATAGGAAAAGGGAGCTCTACCATTTTTGATCTCCCCATGTGAGAGGACCAGAGGTTGGCATAAGCACAAAGACCCCAAGAGGCTGGTCCTACGGAGTATGTCAAGAGGAGATGAACTTGCCATATGCCTTAAACCTAACAGTTGAAGTTGTGAGAAAGTGGAACAGCTGAGATTGAGACTCCTCAGCAGAAAGCAGTGACCATCTTGCTTCTCCATGTGGCAGGATCCTGAGAACGCACTGCTGCTGATGCCTTGATTTGAACATTTCATGGCCTCAGAACAGTAACTTTTTACTCTAAATAAAATCCCATTATAAAAGCTAATCCGTTTCTGGTACTCTTCATTGTCAGCCCTTTGGCAAACTAAGACAATACCCTATTTGATAACCTCTAGTTTTGGTTTTGATATATGACCAAGACAGGAAGCATATTGCAGTCACTCCAGAAGACTCCCTTATGGTGCATAACAGTCAGGATTGGAAAAGTATTTTTCTTTCCAATTTATCCCTATGGCAATAGAAACATTTATCTTATGACTATCCTTCCTTTCTATATTGGAAGCAGATAACTTGCTCCCAATTTCACAGGTCCACAGCATGTGGAGAATTTTTTGCCAAGATTATATGCCTATGACTTATTTTCATGAGATTTTGTACTTAATATTTTTACTTGAAATGATTTAAGTCTTTTCAAACAAATTTTATGGAATGAATGCATTTTGCATTTAAATAACGTGTATTTTTTTGGGTTCATACGGTGGAGTGTGGCAGTTTGAGGCTTTTATGGACTGCACAAAATCCTGTTCTTAAAGCTAATCCATTCCTGTGTGTGTAAACCTACTGTAGGTAGGATCTTTTCATTAATTTATTTCATGTAAGGGCCTTTGATTAGATTTTATGACTGAGGGTGGACCTTAATGCTCTTATTCGTGTCCCTTATAAATAGAGGAATAAAAGCCACAGACATAGGAAAAAGCTGCAGAGAAAGAGTGGAGCACATAATCTAAGAAGGAAGACACCAGGACCCAGAAATTGAAATCAAAAGAACACAAATGGAAAAAAGCCACTTTAGCCGAAGCTGAAAGCAAAGAGGCCTGGAGGAGTGGGGGGAAATGAGCAGATGCTGCCACGGGGCTGATCATCCACAGCTGCAGCTCAGGGAGGAAGGATCAGGGGATCCTTTCTTCCTGAAAGAAGAATTATTGTAATCTAATATATGCAAGCTTAAAGGAATAAACAAAACAAAACACATCCTGATGAAAACATCAGGGAAAAACCTGTACCTACTTTTGTTCACTTCATCCCTCCTGTCTGTTTTATATTATAGTGATGGTTATTTCATTCTTTAATTACTGTATTGTTTTCTCCTTTGTATCTGAAGTGGCATTAAATTATTTAATATCTATTCTTTCAACTCTGCCATTTCTGGAGAACTTTCAGTTATTAATATTTATGTGTGTCAGGAATCTGCACTCACTCTTTAATATGATTTATTTGCATTAAACTTATCTTCAAAGGTTTCCTTTTGAAAATTTTACCCTTCTTTTGAAAACTCCACCCGTCCTTAATTTTTACATTCCTTACTGTTTTCCTAAATAATAAGTGTGCTTTGACAATTTTGGTGCATTTGGGGAAACAAAAGTAAAATGAATCTGTCATTATATCAGAAAGTTTGATTAAAACTCCCCAATCAAATGTGCCTTAATGAATTTTTTTTCATTTAGATTTCAAACACTGATAGGATTGCCATTTTAATATACATCATTGGAAATCTGCTTATTTGTAAATAGTCTATTGTTCATTTGGAAAAATAAACAAGTCAACATTATTTTTCTTATGTATCAGAACCATTCTGTCTCATTTTTCTTGTTTTAGCTGAAGAATTATATTCCATTTGGAGAGTAAACAACTTAAACACTGAAAATAAAAGTAGCAAAATATGACAAAAAAATCTTAGACTATGAAATATAAATTCATTAAAATCATCATTTTTCTATTGGGCAATATAAACTCATATATTGCATAGCTAAAATGAACTTGACACGGTTATAAATACTTCCGTTTATTAACATATCTATCCAGGTGAAAATATCACACCATAGGTATTACTATTCTACACATTTTTAGATTAGAAAGAGAGCAAAGAAAGCTAAGTAACTTATCCAGAATCATAACTATTAAGTGTTGTAGGCTTTGTGAATCTATGAAGATTGGTTTAATCTCTATATTCCTACTTATAATTAATTTCAGAAAAGCAGTAAACTGTACAAAATTTATAATAAATAATATAAAGAATTTTAATGCATTACTTACTATTCTTTTGTTTCCAATATTATTAAATACAAATGACAGATGAGAAATTAAAACCTGAAGCTATTTTACTGGTAATCACACATTGATATTAGTTTTCAGAAGATATGTTTTTATGTGATTATTAAAACTCAAATTTCTTCCAAAAGTATATTTTCAATATATGCAAATTACTTGATGACTTTGATTCCATGATTCAATATTTCCATTTCTAAAAATCCTGGCATTACTTAGGTAAGGCCTGCATGATATGTATATACATGTATATATTTCATAATATTCCCATTTTTTTGTGACAAGCTAAAACTCTATAGTTTTGAGACTAATACTTATCAAGAGCTAAAATTGGTCAAAATCTTTTTACAGCTTTATCTGTCTAGAAAAGTCTCAACTTTGAGTTTGTCTCACAAATAAAATATGCAATCCAGTGAAGTAGTCTGAAATGTTGGGTACACAGTATTTGATTCCTTAGAGATAAATTATGTTTAATTTGCTTTGTTTGCATTTTTATTTTGTTCTGAGATAAAATAAACTCACCAAAATATTTGTTCAGGTACTGATCAAATAGAAAATTCACCTGGAAATTATGTCTCATAAGTACACCAAGGATCTACTGTGAACATCAGGAGAGCAGAATGTCTGTTGCCCTTCACTCTCAAAATCCCACAGCACCTCTTATATTAAGGATTGTTGAGAATGCAACATTTGTTCATCTTGGGGACTTATTTCCAAGGAATTTTGTTTGGCATGTTTCCAAGGATAAAAAAATCAAGGATTAATGCAACCATGTTAGGTTTTTAATAAAGAGTCGCCTTCTCTTTATAAGCCATAAAATGTTAAGTAGCTTTTTTTGATATTACCTTTTGAATCTCTAATTTATAAGTGTAAAATACAAGGTATTTCCATAGAAATAAATAATCTGTGGATCAAAGGCCAGGTCATTAACCACCAAGGACGGCATAGCACATTTTTAACAATGAAACATTTTTATATTTAAAAGTGTGCTATAATCAGTGGAGTAAACATTGTTCATTACACAAAAATTACAACAAAATTCAAAGAAGAATATAAAACTCATGCATAAATGGTGTAAATCTTTAGATGATGTGTTTCCTTCCATTAATTTTCCTTTTTATATAATGCTTATTTATATGTACCCTTATTTATTCACATAATTTTTAGCAATATATTTTAGTAACATCCTGAATTTTTTATTTAAAATTTATAATATACCTTTACTTATGTTGTATTAGAGTTTTGTAAAACCCACTTTTTCATGTAATTTTCACTGGATGGTTCTCTATATCTAAATTCTCTCTAGGAATGCACACTAACTGATGAATTGGCATTTTTGGGGAATCACAAGGAAAGCATGTTGACATTTCTCCATTCAGTGTTGGCAGTGTCACCTAATTCATCTATACAGGAATTGTTAAAACAAACATAAAAGGAGAAGGTAAAAATCAGTGCTGAAATGAGTAAGGATGGGAAAGATCATATAATTAATTATATTTCATTTAATGCCCCAAACCTTGAATCAGGTGAAATGCTTTCTTGTGGCTCTTGCATTAATTAATGAGAATGAAATAAATTTTCATGTGATTTAGAAGCAACTTTTAAGAGAAAAACTCTTCCTACTCCATAATTTTAGGAGACAATTTGATGGTATGAATAAGGGAGTTACAAATTAATACATTGTATATTTGCTGATCTTTTTTAAGTAGTGTTATTCTCTTCATCAATAATTCAGTAATACTGAGAAAAGGTATTTTGGAGAATAAAAAGCCAACATCAATTTATTTCACAATAGTTGACTTTATGGTTTAAGCCAAAGAAGAGATTAAGGGAGATTTCCTAGATTAATCCCATTTCAGTAAGGCCTGCTTGTTCTTTGCAAAATCACCATGAATGAATTTTTCTTCACATCATTGAAATCATTTTTTAATAGTCATTAAGTGTACTTCCAAATAAGATGATTATATGATGGAGAAATGATAAGTTACAAAACTAATTTTGCTGCTATCTTCTTTTGGTAAATCTTTATTAGTGAGCTTCCAATATGTCATTTCTAATAATAAAATAACTTTGACATGAGAAACAGAAAAGAACATGACTTATTTGTCCTACATTTTAAACAAAATTAGAACTTTATTCCAGATAATTATTCAATGTAATTATTTTTAAAAATATATATTCCTCCATTTAATTTGTCAAATTGTGTTTCATATATTTTGAAACTGTTAAGGATTTCTATAATTTCCTGAAAAATTAACTGTATTGATATTTGATACTGTGCATCATATCTCTGGTGTATAAAGGTCTCCTTTTTCTAATTCTACTGTTTTGTACAATATGTTTATATGCTTATATTTACTGTTATATATTTGAAGATCCTTTTCTATTAAACTATTTCTTATAAACATCATAATGCTGGGTCTTACTTATTAATAGTGTTAATTAATGTCCCTTTTAATTGGAATGTTTCATCCATTTAAATTTGTGTGTGTGTGTGTGTATATGCACATTTAGTTTTATTGTAACAAAGCAACTTGAACACTTTTAACGGTTAAAACTGAGCATCATCTTTTCCTTTCCAGTGAAACAAAAAAAATTAAAAATAAACGAACAAAATTACAATAGAGAATGTCAATTCCAAGTAAGATCCTACAGTTTCTGCTGATTCTCCCATCAAGTGGCAGGGCTCAAGTCATCATTAGGAGAGAATTTATTTTAAAAGTGTCATCTTAAACTGCAAGGATGTCCATTAAACATCACAATTAAACATGCCAAAGGAGAAGTCATGTTGTCAAAATGCCCACTTAACCCACCCAAACATCTCAAACCCACCCTTTGCTGACCTTCTATAATCCCATTTTTTAAGTTTTTTTTTTTTCCTTTTTTAAACAAGAGAAAGCAGACAGATACATGTTGGTAAATGCTAATTGTCCATATTCACATAGAGACACAGTGTAATCTCTGAGCCCATTATACAGAGAAAGGAGGAAAAAAGCTAGAATTCTATGCACTACTACACATGGGCCTAGCACCCTCCAGCTTCCAGCAGATGGATGGGAGCAGAAGGTTTTTCTTTTTTCCCACAGAGCACGGTGGTGTGTTGATTCCATAAAGTTTTTTGTTGAGACAGGAAGGGGAAAAAAATGAATT
This sequence comes from Cabassous unicinctus, assembly GCA_029593785.1. Taxonomy (NCBI): domain Eukaryota; kingdom Metazoa; phylum Chordata; class Mammalia; order Cingulata; family Chlamyphoridae; genus Cabassous; species Cabassous unicinctus. Next base: position 13,796 of record JAQZBX010008076.1, on the reverse strand, counting down.
CGGAACAGAAAAGGGTAGAGATTCTTTTCCCATTGCATTCTGCTCAAGATATTTCCCCCAAAATAAGTTGAGAATTATGGTTTAAAGGAGAGAAAGGAGACCTCAAAAACAGGGCGACTGAGCACAAGAGGGAAAAAAAAAAAAGACTGCAACTTGCTCCCAGGGATTGGAGAAAATTAAAAAGGGAAGGTTGGAATCCATCAGTGTTCATTAGTCATCTTCTCCTTCATCCTCCTCGCCTTCCTCTCCCTCATCATCATCTTCATCTTCTTCCCCTTCATTCTCATCCCCTTCTTCATCAATATCTTCCAATCCTTCGTCCTCTTCATCATCATCATCATCTTCTTCTCCTTCCCCTTCTTCATCATCCATGTCAGGAACCAAATAGTACTGTAATAGATTAGGCCAAATATCATCTTTGATGACCTCTCCTAACTAATCTGCACCTGCATCAGAATTTTCAGTAAACCAGGTGAAGAAGCTTTCTGGTTCTGCATGCTGCTTCTTCCGGCTGGCTATATTCTGTGTTTGACTTGAACGTTTCGTCAAGTCCTTTCCAAATTTCCATTTGATTTCAGTTGACTTTGAGGATGGATCACCACTCTCATTCAGATGAAATTCTTTGGAGAGAACTTTATTTTCGAAGTAAGGATTTTCATTAAAATAAAAATCTATTCTGTAACCTGATTTAATATCTTGAAATTCTGTCACTTCAACTCTGGTCAAATAATGCAGCGCCTCTTCATCCTCCTCCTCAAGCAGTGCAGACACTTGTGGATGCTTGACAAATGTTGTTACCCCCAAATTTGGGGTTTTGGCGATCAATTCTGACCTCTTCTGAAAGAATGGTTGGCAGAGTTTATTATATTTCTGTTCTACTTTCAAAATCTCCTCACTAGCTTGTTCATTAAGTCTGTCTATTTCATTTTGTACTTCATCAATATGTTCAATTGCTTCCTGCTGTTCTTTTTCTGAGGTCTCCTCGGCCCCATCGTGGTTGGAGCTGAGCTCCTTTTTACTGACTTTGGCCGCAGGTGCCAACCTGGTGCTGCTCCGCGGTAGCGGGGGCGGCGGGGGAACGGGGAGGGGGAGAGAAGGGAAGGCGAAAGGCGCTGGCAGGTGGCTTCCCCTCAAACCACACGCGCTGGCGCTCACTGGGTCCGGGCTCCTCCTCTCGGCGCTTGTTCTCCCTCTGCCTCGCTCTCGCTGCCTGCGTGGCCTGAGGACGAGGGAAGGGCTGGGGCAGGGTGCTGGGCCCCAGCTGGGGCTCCTGCTTACGGAGGGGAGGCGGTGGCGGCGGCAGCGGCTGGCGGGCAGGTGGCTGGGCTCTCTCACTCTAGCTCCGCGCTCTAGCTGGCAGCTTTCTGCTAGCTCTCCCCAAGCCGCCTCCTCCTCCACCCCATCCATTTAAATTTAAAATCAATATCTATGTGGTAAATTCAATTTATTTCACATGTTTTTGAAGTTTTTAGTCTTCTTTCCTGGCTTCATTTTGGTTAATAAAATCTTTAATAATTAAATTTCATTTTCTCTGTTCAAATTTTCTCAATCATACCTCATTCCATTGTATTGATACTAACTTCTCTAAGGGATAAAATGTTCATCCTTAAATTATTTTAGTTTAACTCATATTATTATGATTGCTTTTAGGGAATGAAGATGGCAACATAAGATACTGTAGGGCTCTGTCTGCCCAAAGAATATTTGAAAAACGATTTCATAGTGACAAAGGAGGTATTCCAGTTCACTTAAACTGGGAAATTTCTAAGGCCAGGGCAGAAGCCCAAGAAAACACATATGATCAGAAAAGGAGAGGGTACCACACTTTTGCCTGATCTTCTTAATAGGAGAGCTAAACTCTGAAAGAGAGCCCCAGCTAACACAGAGCTAATTTGCAAAGACAATGAAAAGGTTTTTTTTTTTTTGCATTTATTTGTTTTTGTTAACTCCTAATACTCAATGATATATCTGTCACATCACTAGCCAGAAAGAAAATTTAGGAACAGACAGCTCCAATAGCTACAATATTAAAATATTAATCTGTACAATGTGCAACAAAGGTTATCAAGAGAAAGAAAAACACAAGAAGTTATGGCCAATTCCAAGGAAAATGATAAGACTTAATAAATCATCAATGAAGAAGACCAGATGTTTGACATTGAGAAGAAAGAATTAGTGAATTCAAAACAAGTCAATGAAATGACTCTGGCTGAAGGGGAGAAAGAAAAAAAAGCATGAAAAATAAATTGCATAGAGCCTAAGGGACAAGTTGGGCACCCTAAAGAATACCAATATAGTAATAACAAGAGACAGAGAAGAAAAAGGGGAAAAGGGAGGACTGTTCAAAGAAATAATGGCAGAATACTTCTTTAATTTAGAAAAAGACATGAATAAAACCTCAAGAATTCCAATTAACAGCAAACAGGATAAAAATGTGAGACATAGAGTCAAACTGCAGAATGCAATGATAAGGAAAGATTTCTGAAAGCTGAAAGAGAGAAACAACATGTTATGTAAAAGGAAGTGCTTATGCATGACACCCCAGAACAGCCCTTCCTGACACTGAGGGATTATTTTACCAAAAGCCAAGGAGTGATGCACTTTGAAAAAGACCTTGAACAAAAGGGGGAAATATTAAATACATACATAGTTTTTACAGCAAAACATTACAAAGTGATTTGGAGATTATTCCAGAGGTTACAATTATGCACATCTCAGCAGTATCTCGCTAACTGCCACAGTAAACAGTGCCTCAATCATTGGTGTTCCTGAGTGCTCTCGGGACATCTGGACAATATGGGCAGAGCAGACAACCCTTGGAAATTGGCACCCTGGCAGTGGGCCTTACTTTGGAATATATGTTAATCTATTTCCCCAAAGTAACAGAATTAGACTCATTTATAATTTCCCTATGCATGGTTCTTTTGCCCCTTCTATTTGAATCTATAATTAGCATGTATCTCTTAAATATATATCCCAGAATACTTGAATCTTTGGGCTGTTCATATGCTAGTTTAGCCCTGAAGCTCAGCAGAGTTGTAGCAAATACATACTCTCCAGTTCATTACACTTGCCCAGGACAATTAGCAAAAGGAAGACAATGGACAATGGCCATCCCAAAAAAACAGAGTACCTACAACTGCAAGCAAGACAGTTCCATCCACCCTGCTCCATGGGATATGAGCCTCTTCTCAATCGAAAGCAGAGTGGACATCACCATCCCCAAATCCTCAAGATTGGAGAATGAACTAACATAGGAAGGGAAATGTAACTATGGACAAAAGTAGACTTATTGTTATTATAGTCATGAAGGAACTTGTAACATTGATATAAACATTGGTCTGAAGGAAGAGGGAGATGGAGAGAATAGGTATAGCATGGGGGCATTTTTGGGACGTTGTAATTGTTCTGCATGATATTGCAATGATGAAAACATGCCATTATATGTTTTGTCAAAAAGCTATTAACTTGTGCTGTGCAAAGTGTAAACCATAATGTAAACTGTAGACCTTGGTTAGTAGGAATGCTTTAACATTTGTTCATCAATTATGACAAATGTACCACACAAATGAATGTTATTATTAACAGGGGAAACTATGAGAGGGGGAGGGATGGGGTATAAGGGAATTCCTTACATTTTGATGTAATTTTTCTTAAATCTAAAACTTCTTTAAAAATAAAGTTTGAAAAAAGCAAATAAAAAAAAAGGAAGTCCCTATAAAATAAAATGCTGATTCCTTATCAAAACCATAGAAGACTGAATGCAGAGGAATAAAATATTTAAATGCTGATAGAAAATTTCAACTGAGAATTGAATATCTGATAAGACTGTTTCAAAAATGAAGGTGAGAGTAAGACATTAACAGGGAAACAAAAGCTGAGGGAAATCATCACCACTACAGCTGCCCTACAAACAATGCTATAGGGAGTACAGCATACTGATAAGAAAGTACCTTAGACAGTGAGTCAAGGCAGCAAAAAGGAATAAAGATCTCTGATGTGGGTAGCCACATGGGTATACACAGAAACAGCAGAGACCAACGATAATGAAACATACTGGTACTTACGAAGGGAGAACTAGATGGTTCTCTGATCTAGTAACAAATTTCAATACTTAACATTTAATAATGGATTGAACATCAAGATATAAGATTGATAAGAAAACGAAAGTCATGAAAAACAGTATAAATCAACTAGAGCTAATAGACATACATCTAAGGCTTCACACATGAGAGCCAAATAAACATTCTTCTCTAGTGCATGTGGGCCATTCTTCAGGGTAGATCAAACGTTAGGCTACAAAACATGATTTAATAAAATTAACAATATTGAAATCATACAATGACTCTTCTCTGACAGCACTGAAATGATGCTGGGAATTAACAACAGCACAACTGGAAAATTTTCTCATTTGTGGAAATTAAGAAGTGTATTATTATTATACAGTGGTAAGAAGAAATGAAGTCATGAAGCATATGACAACATGGCTAAAAATGGTAGACATTATATTGAGTGAAGCAAGCCAGAAACAAAAGGACAAATGCTGTATAATTTTGCTATTATGAACTAATTATATTGTGTAAACTCATGAAGTTAATAATTAGAATACAGGTCACTGGAAAATTGGAAGAAGGTAGAGAGTGGAAAGCTAAGGGTTGATCTATGCAGAATTGGTAGAAAGGTTGTTTGTAAATCTTTGGAAATGAACAGAAATGGTGAAAGCCTATCACCGTGCTTGTAACTAGCAGTTCTATTATATGGGCATGACAGTGATTTTAAGGGAAAGACTAAGGTCATGTATATTACTAGAAGGAAAACTAAACATTGTAACATGGGACTGTATAAGATAGTAAAACCTCATGTAAAACACGAATATGGGTGATATTGCATATTTTACAAAATATAAATACAAATACACTAGAAAGAAGAAAAAAGAATAGCAGCTATGTACAGCAGGGTCAGCATAGAGAGATTGAGAGGTGATGAGTTTTGATTGTTTGTATTTTGTTTATTAATTTTATTATTGGAATAATGAAAGTGCTCTAAGAATGATTAAAGTGATGAATGCACAAATATGTGATTATATTGAACACCAATGATTGTACACTTGGATGGATTTATGCTTTATTAAAAAATAAATAAAATAATAAAATTGATATGTGAAGAAAAAATGTATATTCTTAAAGAAACAATGGGTCAAAAAATAAATAATAAAGGTAAATAGGAAATATCATGAAATGAATGAACAAAACAAAACACACCAAATCTTACAGATGCAATAAAGCAAAATTTATAACTCCTGAACACTTACAACAAAAATGGATAAAGATCTCAATAGGAGACCTAACTTCACAACTTGAAGTAATAGAACTAAAAGAGCAAAATAAACTCCAAGCAAGCAGTTGGAAGGAAATGAAATATTTTATATTAGGGATAAACAAAATAGAGAACAAAAACACTATAGAGAAGGTCAATGAAACCAAAATTTGTTTCTTTGTAAAGATCAGTAAAATCCATCAAATTTTAGTTAGACTGATGAAGAAAAAATGGCAGAGAACAGAAATAATAAAAATCAGAAATGAAAGGAATGACATTACCATCAACATCATAGAGGTAAAAAGGAGTATAAGGGGATAGTGTGAACAATTGCGCCCCCCAAAATTAGATAAAATATATAGAAATTGAACAATTCCTGGAAAGACACAAAATTCCTAAACTGAATAAAAAAAAAATCATCTTACAGAACAATAATGACTAAAGTGATCTAATCAGTAATCAACTACACCACTATCAAACAAAGAAAATCATAGGGTTCACTAGTGAATTTCAACAAACATTCCAAAACACAATTCTGTTTATATTCCTCCCAAAACCTAAATTGGAGGGAAAACTTCCTAACACAGACTATGTGGTGGGCATCACCCTAAAACCAAAGGCAGATAAAGATACCACAATAAAATTATGGCCAATATCCCTTATGAACATAGATATAAAAATACTTAACAGAATTCTAGCAAACCAATTCCAAAAGAGCATTAAAAGAATGATACATGATTAAGTGGGATTTATCACAATATGCAATGGTGGTTCAAAATAAGAGAACAAAATAATGTAATATACCACATAAAAGGAATGAAGTAAGAAAAAACAAAACAGAAAAAAGAACATGACATTTTAAATTGATACCAAAAATCATTTGGCAAAATCCTGCACGCTTCTTGTAAAAACACAAAAACACTGGAAATGTTTGCCCTATGCCTATCCCTTTATTGTATATTTGAAGCACATAATGTGTTCTTTAGGGATCATAGGTTCACAGACAGAGGGGAATTGTGCCCCAGGGTACACCATATTCATGACTGATTTTGATAAGACTTTGTACTTACCATTGATAATGAAATGATTTAAGGCTTTCAGAATATTGTGATGGAATGAATGTATTTTGTATAAAGAAATAATGTCTTTTTTTCGGTCCAGAAGGTGCAGTGTGGTGGTTTGAAGCCTTTTGTATCCCAGAAAAACATGTTCTTAAATCTAACGCTTTCCTGTGGGTGTGAACCCATCTATGAGCTTAATGTGTGTTAATGTGTGGCTCAGCCCAGTCAGGATGGGTCTTAAACCTATTATGGGAGTCTTTTATAAGTGGAAGAAATTCAGTCAGAGTGAAATAAGCCACAGGAAGCAAGAAACTGAACATCACCAGAACCCAGAAGAGAAGAGAGAGATCAGGAGACACCTCCATTTGCTTTGACAGGTGGCAAACTGAGGAAGAAAGATCACCAGCAGTCAGGTTCTGAAAGCCACAATCTACAGGAAGAAACCATCGTCTTGTTGATGCCTTCCTTTTGACTTTTTTCGGCCTCAAAACATGAGTGAATAAATTTCCATTGTTCAACAAGTCTAGCCAGGAACCTAAAACAAAAGGTAAAATCACAAATATCCAGAAACTATTGAAAAAGAAAAAGAAATTAGAGCACTAAAACGTCCCAATTTTAAATTTATTACAAAGCTACAGTAAGAACCAAAATTATTAAATCTGTTGGAAATTGGATTATGCACCACCACCAACAAAAAATCTTGTTCTTAACTTTAGCTACTACTGTGGATGTGAATCCATTTTAAATACGAACTTTTGAATATCGCATTTTTAGTAAAGTTATGGTCAAATGCTTCAGTTTCATCTTTAATCCAGTTACTGGAGTCCTTTATAACCGAAATGAAATTTAGATAAAATGTAAAAGCCACAGAAGAAGATGGAAGTCCGTGGAGCCCAGAGTAGAAAGTAGAGTGACATGGCTATATGCATTGCCACATGACAGAAAAGGTAAGGTAAAGCATCACTGGGAGCTAGCCACAAAACATGACAGTGTTTGGGGAGAAAGAATCAACTTTCTGTCACCTTGGTTAAGGACTCCTGCCAGCCTCACACCCATGAATCATTAAATTCCTATTGTTAATACCACATTGTTGTATTTGCTTTAGCAGCCAGGAATCTAAGACAAACTCCTAGAAGGTAATGTAGAGAAATCAAAAGCTCAGGAACAAAAAAAAAAAATAGATAAAATGTGCTTTACCACAATTAAAAACTCTTGTGCTTCAAAATTCTTTATTATGAAATTAATTTTAAAAAATCACATGACATAATAGTAGGAAATTTCTGGAAATCACAGATCAGATAAATGCTTATTATCCAGAATATTTTAAAAACTCCTGCAACTTGACAACGAAAAGATAAATGACAGAATTTTAAAGTGGACAAACTTGAACAGAGTTTTCTCCAAAGATGATATAATTGGTCAACAAGAACATTAAAAGATGCACAACATCATTCCCAATAGGCCATTGAAATTCCCAAGTACAATCATATAGCATTTCACACCCACTAGAATGCATACTATTAAATACAGAAAATAATGAATGTTGGAGAAATATGGAGAAATGGAAAAAATACTTCATTGTTGGTGTGAAGGTAAAATTATAATGGTGCAGCTGTGGTGGAAAAGTTAGCGTTTCCTCAGAATGTTAATTATAGAAATATTCTATGACCTAGCTATCCCATTTCGAGGTACATATCATAAAGATATGATATCATGGACTCTAAATGATGTTTGCACACCGGTGTTCATGGCAGTGCTATTTACATTTGGCAAAATGTGGAAGCAACCCAAATCTCTATCATCATTTGACTGGATAAGCAAAATTGTTATATACATATAATGTAATATTATTCAGACATTAACAGGAATGAAGTTCTACAGCATGCAAGAATTTGAGGACATCATATTAAGTTAAATAAGGAAAACCAAAAAAGCCTAATATTGTGTGATCTAACTGATAAGAAATCATGAAAATATGCACATTTTTAGAATCATAAACTGGTATATGGGTTACCAGGGTCAGCGTTGGGGATGGAGTTTGGAATGGGGAGTCAATGCTTAATTGATGGTTATGGTAGCACAAGGTGACTATTAACACCACTAAATTCTATATTTGCAAGTGGTAAAAATGCAAAATTTTAGGTTTTATATACATTACAAATAAAAAATTTTAAAAATCATACAACTTTACAACACCACAGTATTGCCTAAAATAATCTATGCAATGCATTTATCAGTTTATTTATAGTAATGTTTTTTAACAATTGTAACAATAGAATTTTTCATTATTGTATAGTTTACTTTGCATTTCCATAATTTCTATTTGTTCATTTACTCTTTATTCTGCATTTTTTTTTCTGTTGTGAGTTTTCCTGTACTTCCTCATTGGATAATCTTTTCCTTAAGTTATTAAGCATATGTTTAAGGCTATTTTCATGTCCTTGGCTGCTAATTCAAATTTTACTTTCATTTTGAAATTTGTTTCTATTAATGTTTGTTTCATTAATATGGTTCACATATTCTTATATTTTTACTTTGTCTTATATTTGGTAATTTTTTATAATATGCTGTATTTGGTACATGATACATTGTAGGAAGCCTAGATTATATTGTCAATCAGGGGTATTGAGTTTTATTCTGGACAGTAATAAATTACTGGCAATGCCTTTGAACCTCTTAGGGTTTATATTATTCTTTGTTAAGGAAGATTTCTTTTGTTTTATCCTCAGTCATAGGTCATGGTATTTACTAAAGAGCATTGTTAGTAAATCCAGCTCCCCCCAGCACTTAGTAAACTCTGGTATTTATGTTCTGCTCTCAGCCCTATAGCAACCTCTTTTGGTATGTTGCTACTGCATCTGCACATATACAGTTCAGCCTTCAGCTAAGGATCTACAGAGAATCCCAATATTGATATTTAGTTCACTTCCTTTGGATACCCTATTTTTTATGTTCCAACTTCTTCAACTGATGGAAACTCCAATATCTGGCTCTTCAGCTATGCAAGGCTCTGCTGGTACTCTGTATCTCCCTGGTCAGCAAGCAGTAGAGACAAACAGGGAAAAAATGCATCCTTACACATGTATTTCCATTATCTCATACATAACTGAAACATTATGTCATTTTTCAATTCCTGAAAATAGTTTTCATCTGCATTTTGTTCAAGAGTGTACTTGTTTATGATGGCCAGTGAATTTTCTTGCCAGTAACACTGTAAATGCTGAAGACAAAATCTGATCAAAGATTTTAAATTTCTTCTGATTTAGATGACAATATAGTTTAATCCTCTAGCTCATTATATTTTTCCCTATTTTTGTTATCAATCAGATTTTTTCCTTTCATAGTTTATTCTCTCTTTGTTTTACTAATTAAATAATAACATTTTACCCCTCTTTCTTTTTAGATAAATATTATTCAATTTTATTTGTTTTTAATTCATTGTTTTTCTATTTTATCATTTTATTTATCCCACATTTTGATTAAATTTGTTGGTTTTATTCTAGCACCTAGAGATAATGGATTGCTTTTAATTATTTGTTATCTGATTAATAATATAAGAATTTAATATTTCCATTATTCATCTGAATGCCACTTTATTATACATGCAGGTTTATAAGTTATTTATATTGGCATCCACTATATAAATATTCTAAAGTTAAATACTTTAATGTCTATTTTCCAAAAAAAATTTAAGATTGTATTTTTAGTTTTATTTTGAATTTTCAAATTGAAATTCTTGATTTTATGCTTTAAATATTTAATTTAAAATATATTGTATTTTTGTTAGATAATGTAACTCCATTACTTAACCTCTGAAAATTTATTGAAATTTTTGAACTAATTGTAATGAATTTTTATAAATAACTTGTTAGATGCTGGGAAAGAACATCCCCAATGTTGTTATGTTACGTATATTTAAAATGATCAAATATATGATACAGAATTTATAAGTTTTTTGTTGGATTAATTACATACTAGATATGCTTTTTTCAATTGCCACTTCATTTAATTTATTTATTTGTTAAATATTTTATTGAGTATCTATAATGTACTGCATATATAGTATAATAAATAAAAGATCTTACACCTCTTGTGCCCGAGATTCTAGGGCTCAAGAATATATATTCTTCTGTATATATACAGAGAAATATACAGAAGTAAGCAATATGCCATGTTAGATGTGGAAAGTAATATATAAAAAGATAATAAAGACTAGTGGTTGAAAGATGTGGGGACAAGAGGATGCCAAAGCACAAGGAAATTGTTTGGTCAGGGCAGACTTCAATAAAAATTTAGTATTTGTTCAGCGACTTGAAGGGGAATATTTAGTCACACGTTTTCATGAGAGAAACATGTTCCAAACAGGGGAATACCAGTGAAAAGCCCTGGTGACTGAGGAACCGGGAGGAGGTCCATCTAATAAGAGTGACGTTCTGTAGTGTGGAGTGGGTATATTAACCAACAAAATCCATGTATTTGGATGTTGATAACTGCTCTGCAGAAAAGCTAAGCAGAGGTGTACATGGAGATAGTCAGGGTTGTAAACTTCAATATAATTTATAGAAATGTATAATTTATAAATTTATAGAAGATTGCTCAAGGATTGTAATATTTGGACAACCTAAAAGAAATGGAGTCATTCAAATATTTTTAGGAAGTGAGTCTCAGACAAAAAGACTAGCTAAAATAATGATCTGTAATATTAGTTTCTATGTGCCTATATATATATATATATATATAAAAACAGATAACATTTTTAAATGTTATATTGTATCAGATATGAAAAGTAGATGGATGATCAACAAACCCATCCTTATAACTATTTAACATAAAAAAAATAAGTAGATTCTGAATATTTGTGTGCATGTTACTATTCACAAAACAAATGTATTACATAAGCTAAAGGATGGAATACCTGGCTCAAGGTTCTGGTCACATGAATTCTATTGATTTTGTTATAATAAAAATTTTGTGAGGAAACATTTGCTACTTATAGAAAATGAATTTCATGATAAAAGTTCAAGTACATGAGGTTCCTTTATTTAGAAACAAAATTGAAATATTTAGAGGAAATTCTTTATATAGTTAATGTTTTATCTATTTAATGAGTATGAGTTTGCCTACTTTGTCAATCAAATGCTTTGCTATTTTACAAAGGAGAGTTTACTTATTCATTTATATGTTCTTCACAGACTCAATCAATGTATCACATACAAAACTTTCAATTGCATTTTGATCACATTTTAGCATATGTAAGGATGTATTTATAGATGCATGAATTTATGCATGTGTGCATAAATTTTCTTTTGTTTTTGTTTGCTATGGAAAGCACAGTGATAATTCATCAAGGTCAAGGATGCTGCCACATGCATGATTTATCTTTCTTTAGTATTTGGATAGTCTTGTACATTTTGATATTCAAAAAATACTAGTTTAGCCAAAATTTAATTTCTAGAATTCTTCTCCAAACCATTCCTATATATAAATATTAAGTATGGCATTAAAATTTACAGACATATTCTTTCTCAATGATATGTGTTATGAATTAGGGGAATTAAAGTAAACATAATTATACATTGTATATATGACTTAAATACTTGGGCTCAATTGTTTAGAAAGATCTCATGTATCACGTATGAAAAATAAACTTCCTGTGCACAAAAATGTCTTTAGTCTTGGGAATGACTGAAAGTAGCTCATGTAATGAGATCTGTGTGTGTATGTATACATATACCTTTCTTAAATTATGTTTTATTTTAAAAGTAGTTTTAAATGACATAAAAGTTACATAACAGATATAAGAGATTCCCATATGCCCCACTCCCTCCCTCTCTCACACTTTCCCACATTAACAACATCCTTCATTAGTGTGGCATATTTATTACAATTGATGAACACATATTGAATCATTGCTACTAACCATGGACTACGCTTTATATTGTACGTTACACTCTGACTCACACAATTTTGTAAGTTATGACAAAAAACATAATGACCTGTATTCGTAACTGCAATGTCATGCAGTACATATCTAATGTTCCAAAAATGCCTCCACATTACACTTTTCTTCCCACTCCCATCCCTCAGAATCTCTGGTGGTCACTGCCTTTATATCAGTGATAAGAGTCCTTCCATTGCTAGAATAATAATCAGTCTATAGTAGAATAATAAGTCTACTTTGGTCCATTTTTCCTTCTCCAATCTTGAGGATTTGGGGATGCTGATGCTCACTCTGCTTGTAATTGAGAGGGGGCTTAGATCCCATGGGATAAATGGATGAAACTATCTTGCTTGCAGTTGCAGACACTCTCTGTTCTTTGGGATGGGCATTCTCCATTATCATCTCCTTGTTAGTTGCCTGGGTGAGACCAATGAATTGGAGAATAAGTGTTGCAACTCTGCTGGAATTCAGGGTTCAACTGGCACATGGACAAAGATTTAAGTCTCTGGGACACATATTTTTCAAATAAAGTGCTAATTATAGGTTCAAATAACAGGGACAGAAGAGCCATGTATAGAGAACCTATAACTGGGACTAATTCTGTCTTCTTTGATTTCCTTTAACAATCTTGGGTAGTTTTCTGTGAATAAGTACTTTACATCTTTAGTTGAGTTATTAGGCATTTGATTATTTTAGTTGCAATTGCAAATGGGAATTTTTTTTCTTGATTTCCTGCTCAGACTGCTCATTATTGGCGTAGAGAAATGCTACTGATTTTTGCATGTTGACATTATACCCTGCCATTTTATTGAACTGATTTATCAGCTCTAGAAGCTTTGTTGTAGATTTCTGAGAGTTTTCTATATATAGGATCCTGTCATCTGTAAATGGTGAAATGTTTACTTCCTTTCCAATTTGGATAATTTTATATCTTTTTCTTGCCTAAGTGTTTGAATGAGTATTTCTAACACAGAGTTACATAAGAGCAGTTACAGTGGGCATCCTTGTCTTCTTCCAGTTCTTAGAGGAAAGCTTTTAGCATTTTAACATTAAGTATGATGTTAGCTGTGGGCTTTTCATATATACCCTTTATCATATTGGGAAAATTATCTGCTATTCCAATCTTTTGAGTGTCTTTATCAGGAAAATGTTTTTTATTTTGTCAAATGCTTTTGCTACATCAATAGAGATGATCATGTGATTTTTTTTTCTTTTTGTTAATGTGGTATATTACATTGATTCTTTTATGTTGATCCATCCTTGCATACCAGGGATGAAACCCACTTGGTCATGATATATAATTCTTTTGATGTGTTATTGAACATGATTAGCAAGTATTTTGTTGAGGATTTTAACATCTAAGCTCATTAGAGAGATTTGTCTATACCTTTCTTTTCTTATGGCATCTTTGTATGGCTTTGGTATTAGGATGATGTTATTATCATAGAATGAGTTAGGCAATGTTCCCACCATTTCTT
>JAQZBX010008075.1:0-48923 GCA_029593785.1 Cabassous unicinctus | reverse complement strand
GTAAAAGGAGGCGATGATTGTGGGAGAGAATGGTATGAAAGAGGGAAAGAAGGATGTGATGGTGGTGGGGCTCTGGAAAAGAGAGAGAGAAAGTCGTTCCTTGCAATTGAAATTAAAGCATCAGTCTGAAGATCTCTTAAGTAGTGGTTCTCAACCAGGGGTAATTTCCACACCAGTAGAAATTTAGCAGTATCTGGAGACAGTTTTGGTTGTCCCAATGGGTAGGAGAGATGCTACTGTCATCTAGTTGGTAGAGGCCAGGTATGCTGATAAATATTCTGCAATGCACAGGACAGCTCCCTGCAGCAAAGAATTATCCCATGCCACAGTTTGGCTGAGGTTGAAAAATCATGCCCTAAAAATTTCCTGGTAGTAACCATGTTCAATGAGACAATTTCTTGAAGAGGATTCTGACCTTTTTGGGGGGAGATAAGGGTGTTTATTATTTGCCTTTTGGACTGGTAATCCTGAAATTGATAGACTAAGGGGGTTGGTTGTAGCATAGAGAAACTCTTTGGAACAACTGCATAGGAAAATTAATCACCGAATCTGTAAGAGGAAGGAGTTGAAGTGGCAAGCAGCAAGCAGAGGGCCCAGTCAACCCAGTCTTGTCATTTGACTTTGCCTAATTGTGTAAAGCTGTGATTAATTAACCATGTACAGAACTCATGACTTAGTGTATGGTCAGTGATGCAGACTCAGCACACATGACCAGAATTAGTACTGATTTGAAGGACTATGTAGAGTGAAGTTAAGAAGGGTGGGTAGATGGGTAAACACTGGTTTGGGGGCACACCAATTTGGATTCTAGTCCTATTATAGCCAAGAGACCTCTATTTGTTGATCAGCAGGTCAATTAACAGCTCTTTCCTTTACAAACCAAAGGTTCTGAACTGGATCATGTGCTAGACCTGCAAAAAGCTTTCAAGATCCCCCTTCAGAAATAAAGGAATTATTTTTCTAGACACTGGAGTGTCCTCAGCAACTGTCTCAGTTGAAATTCCTGACTCAAGTTTGTACTTCCTTCCTGGACTGGCCTACTTCAACAACTTATTGACTCACAGGGGCATATAGGACTGGGCCTCTTGTTCCAACTCAGGACTGCTCCTTCCATCTTCAGAATTTCTTCCAGTGTCCACTGAGGTGTTCCACTGAGAACATATCACCCTCTCTTCCCAATATTATTTCCTTCTCTTCCACAGTTGTTGATCCCAAGAGGGCTCCCTAATTCTCATCCATGCTAATGTCTGCTTCCTGGGGAACCTAACCTGTAAGAGTTGACTTCAAGGTTTTTGGTTTTTTTTTCCCCATTTATCACATGCCATTATTCTATTACTATATTCCTGTTCCTAAGGTAGGATCTTTAACAGCAAACATTCATTAGGCCTTGTGGAAGGGGCTGGACGATAAAGGAGGTGTGTGAGTGTGTGTGTGTGTTTTATGACTGCATAAAAATCATCCCAAATAATTCTTCTTGTCCTTACTGCCTATTTGCAAATAAATCAATCATAGTTTTAATCATGTTTGCTGTGCTGTATGGTGAAATATGACCTAAAAATACTAAGCAGCCACACTTCACCACCAGCATAGCTATCGTTTTCTGCCCACCCCCCCAACCACACAGTCACCCTGCCTCTGTTAATAATAACTTTTGTTACTATTGACCCACTACAAGTTAAATTGGTAAAGCAGATGATCTGGTTCTTCATATTTTATACATAGAGAAACCAAGGCTCAAAGATTTTGAATAGCTACTGATTTCACCCCAGCTGATCATTTAAAGAGCTGGGACTAGTTTTCAGTTGTTCTGATTTTTAACTCCGAAGGTCTTTCCACCACATGTTTGAAAAATAGGTCCAAACCTATTTAGGTGAGTTCATAGTTGATAGTATAATAATGAGTAGTTAAAAATAACTAAAACTTAAGCTTTTCTTCTTGATTTCAAGAAGAACAACACTATCTTTAGATATAAGATTCTGTTTATTTAAGATTCAAGAAAATTTGGACTCAGCCAAATAATTTAGGGTTGGACTGGACCATAGAGACCATTTAGTACATCTTCTGTACTAAAATAGGCTCCTTCTCACATGACACTTCTTCTCTATTGGCAAGGACTCTCTGGAGCACCTTGTGGAGGAGGATATTAATGCCACACATAGCTCAGGAGAAAAAAGTATGGTGATTGATTAGTGATGTCTGCCATGGGCACAGGAGTCAGCAGTGGTGAAGTGCCATTTGTTTGTAATCTTGGATCTACTGCAAATACCTTTCATTCTATAAACAGGAGTACTTATGACCCAAAACAGTGAGCATTGCAGGAAGAATGTTTCATACATATATCAATATACACATTGCAAAGTCAGGACTTGATCCCAAATTACCTGATTCTGAGAACAATACCCTCCTCACTACTTAGGATGTTCCATATGATGACCACAAGCCACATGTAGCTATCTAAATTTAAATTTCACTTAATGAAAATTAAACAAAAATTTAAAATTTAGTACTTCAGTCATACTAGCTATATTTCACATGGGACAGTACATGGACTATTTCTATCATCACAGAAAGTTCTATTGGACATCCCTGCAATATCAATGGGCCTCTGCAATTATTCTTATGTTCTCATATTCCCATGACTTAGTGAATATGCAACAAAAATTAATTGAGGCTGATAATTGATGTTAAGAGAAATCTAAAAGTTCTTCATCTTATGCATAGACTGCATCAAAGTTATGTATCCCTTGGGACAATTTCTGTCCAAGGTTAACAGTTTGCCTTCAGAAAGTATATAAGAATAAGAGCTAGTCTTCAACTTCATGCCTTGTAATAATCCCATATGCCTTGTAATACATCCTTGTCCTTTCTCCTCTAGATCCATATTGTTAGAGTCAGAGGTGAAACCTTATTGGGACATTCTCCACAGTGCAAGGCCAATGACAATCAATACGTTACTTGGGGTAGAAGAACCACATATATTTATTGAATTACTTTTTTACTTATTGATATAAATATTGATCATAACCATCTGCATATGTACTATTTCTGTATATATATATATATATAAATGTACAAACACACAGGAAGTTATTTATAATTTCAAATCCAAAATGTAAAGCAAAGTTTCTTTTGGTAAAGTTACCCATTGTTACCTCCAATTTCATGATTAATCCTCACAACAACCCTGAGAGACAATAGTGTTTACATTTCACAGATGATAATATTGAAATTTAAAAGGTAAATGTGTTAACACCCTGAATTTGGTAAATGTTATGGAATTTGATTTCTAGTCTGTGTGTTTGTCTTCAAAGCTCATGGCATAACTCCTTGCCTGATAGGTCACCTTATAGACAAACTAGTTTAACCAGGACATGGTCTTTAAATAATTTTGAAGAAAACTGTCTTTGATACTCACTGCTGTAGATATAGGCTATGTGTTTGGGGTATATTACTTAAACAATATGGAACTCATCTTCTCATGTATTTTTTAAAAATTTGCCCAAATTCTCTTCTCACCAAAGACTGTTTTAATGGATTAATAATGTTATTAGAAAGCACTCACATTAAAATGGAACGAAAATCAAGATTACTGTTCCGGGATTTGATTCAAATTCTGTTTTTTTTTTCTCTAACTGATCTTGCATCCTTAGGTAAGTCACTTCCTTTCCCTAAGCCTCTATTATCTTCATAATAGCCAGATTAGCTCAGTTGGTTGCTTTGAGAGTTAAGAGTCCAGACAGAAGCACAAAACAGACTGACTGGCACTTGATGGTGCTCAGTATATCTGCACTCATTGACCAGTAAGATGGTCAATCTTTTGTTCTTGCCCCAACTTCAGAACTTATTTGATGCTAAATATCACTCAACTGTGATTTCCTCATCTTCAATATGACCAAAATTACTATCCTACTCACACTGAAGAGTTTTGTGAGGATTACATGAGATGAAATATGTGAAACATGTAAATAACATACAATAAAAGGGTGATGAAATCAGCCAACATTATATAGGTTTAGTATGTGCCAGGCCCTATGTTGAGCCATTTTTACGGCATTATCTTGTTAAATCATCACACTGATCCTATAGAACAGGCACTATTATTATTACCAATTTTTAGATGAGAAAACTGAGTTACATAGCTAGAAAAGAATGGATTCATGACCAGACTGAGTACATAGCCAGCACTTTTAGTCTATGTATGGTACAGTCTCCATTGCATGAAGTCATGTGTATGAAAAGAGCCTTAATTTTCTACTGCAAGTTTTTCAATGTTCTCCAGAGAGTTTTTTTAAGTGTTCTCCAGATCTTTTAAGTTCTTTTAAGTGTTCCCCAAGATAGGCTACTTCAAGCCATGTTCCAATCTCCATTCCAACCCCATCCCTCTCTCTGCACACAGAAGCTTGATTTCCTCATCCATCATTTCCCATTTAATAACACCCTCCCATTCATCTACTTCTCCTTCTTTACACCCCCTGGCATGTTGACAGTGGCTGGAGTTTCCCATTAAAGCAGCCATTCTTGTAGAAAGGGAGCTGACATGATTAATGCCAGTCAGTGACTACCAGCTGCATCATGCATCTCTGCATTCAGGTAATTGGCAGAATGGCATGTCCCGAGTACATGTAGAATATTTTCCAAAGTGAGAGATCCAATTCTACCATTTCAGGATTTCTGTCCCATTTATTAGTTTTCAGGAAATTAAAATCAGAAAATTTTAAAAATCAACAGTGGCATTTGAAATTGTCCTGTTGTTTAATATATATAGAAAAAATGAGATTCAGGGAGGGAGAATAACTTGCCAAAGGTTGCTCAGATATTTCAGTCCAACAACCAGTGTCAGATCCTGTGTCTCATGACTTCAACCCTTGCTTCCCTGATTTTTCATTATAAATCTTATCTAGCAATTCTTCCGTCAGCCTCCCATGGGACCAGTAATGAAGTTGAATTGACTTCCATAAGTGAGTCCTCCATTTCCCTCTAGAGTGAAACTCCTTAGGTATCTTTCTGGTAGAATTTTTAATAAGTATCTTTCCTTTAAAGAGACTTAACTTCTCGCCTTACCCTTATTTTCCTGCTGGCCCCCCATGAACAGATCATTCCATCTGGCTCTGGAGTCTCTCTCTGCCTCACTGCTCCACTGCATTCTTTAACTTTCTCCTTCTAAAGGCACACAGCAGCATCATGCCCTGAATTTAGAGTGGAAATTGGGAAGTATCTGGGCAGTTGAATAAAATGCCAAGGAGGAACAGAAAAAAAAGGCACCTCTACCATGTAGTCTTTTTAAGACAAAATGAGAGCTCATCCTTGCATTCCCCTGAGGATGAAATTCACAAAGTAGACAGTTCCATAAAATCCCTCCTGTCTAGTAATTTTAAATGCAGCTTCATTAAACAAAATCAAAGTTAAAAACAAACAAACAAAAAGAGTACCAAATTTATCGTGGTTGCATCTAGACCTATTTGATTGTGTGTGTTTTAATGCTGAGCTGGCTGTTTGACCTTGGGCAAGTCACTTCACTTCTTTAAACTTCAGTTTTCCTCACATGTACAAGGCTGAGGAGAGACTTTCTAACTTCCTTAATGTACTAATAACTTACAATTGTATGTGTCAATATATCCTGCATGATGCAAAATTTTCCTTCATGAGGGGGCAGTGCTTAAAGAAAGAGGAGATGGGGAGCTGAAGAAGAAAGAGACGGAAAGGACAGAAGACAGAATTCTACATTAATAGGCTAAAAACCAAGGTAAAGGAGAGTAGACATTTGTCCTGTTTGCATTCTTCCATCATTAGACGATCATTTAGTCTTTTTTTATGCAGCACCAAGAGGCCGAATTAGGGTCAGAAGGAGTTGGTTCAAGCGAACAGATTTTGGCTTAATACATGCATGACGTTTCCAGCTTTCAGAGCTATCCAAGGCAGAAATTGGGTGCCCCAAGAGGCAAGAAGTATTTCTGGTCAGGGAAATATTCAAGCAGAAACAAGGTGGTCTTTTGTCAGATATGTTTAGCAGACACTTGGTGATTTCTAGAGTTGATTCTTAGTGATACTTGGTGAAGGTACACCGTGATGGTTTATAAGTCTGCAAGTCTTTGATTCCAGGAATATGTGATTCCCTAAGTCTGTGACCCTCTGATTCAGTAGTTATGGCTTTGCATGTGGGTATTTCACCCAGTGTGCACACAAACCAATTCAGCTGTCGTTTTGTTATATTTTGTTTTGTTTTCCCCAAACCTTCACTGAAGAACACTGAGGTGGAGTTTTTAATACCTGCCCACATCTTCCGTGTGTTGTTCTGATTTCATAATTGACAATGGAATAATGGTAAACAATAGGCCTAACCTTTATTAAGTGCTATATATACACTCAATATATAGCAATGCATTGTCTATGGATTTTGCATTTTGATTACAATAACCTCTTGAAGTTAATGCTATTGTATTATTATGTACATTTTTCAGATTAGCTCTCTGAACATTGTGTAAGTCACATAGTTCAGTGGAGATAAGAATGAGAGAGGACTCTAGAATAATAAGTCTGTTATCATAGTTTTATCAAATTACATTCACAATATCATTTATCAGAAGCAGTGCGACAGAACATACAAACCTTACAAAAGAATATAATCCTAGACCTGCCACTAACAGAGTTGGAATGTTGATGGTTATGTTAGCTGTCTAAACCTTAGTTTCCTCATCTGTGAAATGAAAATAATCACAAGTCCCTCAAGCTAATGAGAGTTAACATGAAAAGAAAACTTTAGGTTATGACACCAAACAGTGGTTGATGTTATATTATTTTGATATAGCATATTTACACTTTAAAGATAATTATTCCATTTAATTTGACTCAGGTATAACCTGACTACTCACATTGCTATATCTCTTCTTTAAAATCCTATTGATTTTTGAAATATTGTCAATGAGATGTCCTGACATTTTTGAATGCACATTCCAAAGTCAAAATGTGGTCAGGTTCATATTTCTTCTCCATTACTTGCTATGTTATCTGTCCATTTTATCTTGGTAAAGTGACTTAAAAATATCTAACGCCAATTTTAAAAATTTCTAAGGTGGGAATAATAATCACATCTACCTTTAGAAATTAAATAAAATACTGTAAGTAAAATACACTGTGTAGGATAGAGTAAATGTTTTGATCATTAGCATTGTTATAAACAATGGTACTTTCATACATTTCTTAATAAAGGATGTTTGACCCAATCAAACACAGTCTATGTATTTATATTTTGTCTTTCAAAATGCATGGCTCTTTCAAGTATAATCAGTAAAATTACTTTTAATTTTTTTTTGCATAAAATAAATTGTGCATCTTAGAATCATAGATTCGCAGAATTGGAAGGAATCGTGGTCATTGTTTCTTGTTTTGTTTTTCTGATTCTCAGTCTCGCACTTTAATATCTTCACAGCAATAGTACTTGACAGTTTGAAAGTGGTTGTACCCCAGAAGATCACGTCCTTATATTCCTGTAGGATGAACCTATTGTAGGTGGGAGTGTTTGATCAAATGATTTTAGTTAAGGACCTTTGATTAGATCACTTTATTAAAACATGACCCACAGTGAGTCTTAATCTTCTTACTTGAGGCCTTTGTAAAAACAAAGCAGAGAGAAAAGACCCAGGAGCTCAGAGAGGAACCCACGGAAGCTGAGAGAGACAGCCAGGAGAGTAGAAAGCTGGAATCAGTGGAACCTGGGAGAGAGAAAGCCGAAGAAGTACCCAGAAGCTAAAAGCAACGGAGCCTGGAGGAGGAGGCAGAGACTGGCAGATGCCTCCACTGTGCTCTGCCTTGTGACAGGAGCAGGATCGCCAGCAGCCGTGTCTTCTGGGGGAGAGCATCACCTGATGCCTTGATTTAGGGAATTTTTCTCAGGTTCAGAACTGTAAGCTTGTAATTTGTTAAATCCTCATTGTAAAAGCCAACCCATTCCTGGTATATTGTCTTGACAGCCTTTAGCTAACTAAAACAATTCAGAAAACGTTCTCCAGTAAAGATGACCTTTGAGGATACAGACATTCAAAAACAAACTTGGTTTAACCTGTGTACTCTTAAAGTAAGGAAAGGCTGAATTTTCATTAGCACTGTTTGCCTGTGTGTTTGCTTGAATATTGGAAACAGCTCCAAAACCTCCAACACCATATGTGGCATTGCAATTTAAATGGGTCCAAGATAGTGATTTGCTTTTCCACAATATCCTCACAAATTAATTGTCATGTTGATGCTCGAGCATCTTCATTGACTGGGTATTCACCACCCATCAAGAGATGAACCCATTTTCTATTTAGTCAGGAGTTTTTAATCTGGATACCATAAGCCCTTAATCTTTTAGTGATATATTACATGCAACACTCTTTGTAAATATAGACTAGTATGTAGTATTAGATAGGTATAATGACAGAGTAGAGAGATAGACCTATGTAACATATATAATCTAGAATGAAAAATGTGATTTAACTATTCTCTTTTGATTCCTCAGACCATACCTGAGACTTGAATTTATTTCTGTACATCATATTGTAAGATAGAAACAATTTAGAATCTGACTATAGAACACTGACCAAAATATTTATGGGCCTTGAACCTTTTTATAGAATATATAATAGCTGATAGATTTAGCTAACATTTATTATGCACTTCATATTAAGCTCTTTATGGATTCAATAATTGGAATATATTTAATATATAATTATATATATACCAATATTATGACTCTCTCACCATATATATATGTATGCATATATATATACATATAAATTGTTTAGTAGTTCTTATAGGTGTGAATATATAAACATATACATAATCATGCATGCATACATACTGTGGCTTTTATAGTAGAGCATTCTATAACTCTAAAATGATTAATTTCTTAAAAAAATGAAATATTTGCAAAAATATAAAATAAATGCACACACGTCTGTGGGCTTTATGGGAGAAATTATACACACACACACACACACACATCAGTTCACTTGTTGAGCTTGATTATCCCCTCCTCCTGGGTCCATCCAGGATCAATCACTTCCT
Organism: Cabassous unicinctus; assembly: GCA_029593785.1. NCBI lineage: Eukaryota > Metazoa > Chordata > Mammalia > Cingulata > Chlamyphoridae > Cabassous > Cabassous unicinctus. The sequence continues at coordinate 39,881 of JAQZBX010008075.1, read as the reverse complement.
CCACAGCCATTAAAACATTGATCACATCTCACCAAAGCTGCTTTCCAGGAACACTCCTGAGGCCTATTCATTCAGATCTACTCCAGTTCTCCAGCATATTTATTGTTAATAAGATTTGTATGTGTGTGTGAGGAAAGGGGCTGGGAGGTACAGTCCAGGGACTGAAAATCAAGTAAATCTGGAATATAATTAAGGATGCTTGAAACTCTAAAGGTATCTTTTTCATGTAAAATCCCTTTTTCATAAGCACTCTGATTGGTTTAGCTTTGGAAAGATTTACCTAAATCTGAAACATGAAGCATGGTATCTAACCAGTTGGTTTTACCTTAGTCTTGCAAACGGCCTTAGAAAAGGGCAGAGCAGATACACTCATCTGAGATCAGGATGAGAGTGAGGAACGTATCAGCTATATGCTCCTGGTTTAACATAAACATTAGCTATATCATTATGATCCCCATACCATAGCTCAACTTATTAGGGAAAATTCCATTTGGTTGAGAGGCACAGAACAAGTATATCTATGAACCCAGTTGATTAAAAAAATAAATAAAGCTGAATCTCACTGAAATACAATCAAGAATAAAAAATAAAATATGATAAACAATGAATTTTCAGTTTAATTCAATTTCCATGTGAGATTCTGCTAGGAATTAGATAAACCAAAGACTGCATTAATGTAGGCATATAATCTAGAAGAAGGTGATATACCTGCTATATTCTGACTCCTCAAACCATATCTGGAGAATGGAATTTATTCTCATACTTCATTTAAGAGATAAATGATCTTAAATCTTACTGTAGAACACTGACCAAAATATTAGGGGACTTGAACCTGTTATATCATAGCCAATAAAACTAAGTTTCATTAAGCATTTGCTATATTCCAAGTTCTGTGTCAAGGATTTGCTATGGATAAAAAATAATTGAATAGTCACAACCTGTCAGGTAAATAATATTGTTATTCAAACATTTCAAATCAGTTAACTGATACATAATGTCTTTACAAAGTTAAACAACTAATATATTGGGAAGTCAGGATTCAAACTCAGTTTTTCTTACTCCAGAGCACAAAGTCTGAACTATTCACCCATACCATCACTGAACTACAAAAACCCAAAGGAGAGTTTATTAGAGTCTTCAAATGTCTTGTAGAGGGATTAGGCTTCTGTAAACAAATAAAATTAAGTGAGGACAGAGTCAACTTAATATAAATAAGTGTCTAATGTTCAGAGTTATGCAGACTGAATATGTTTAAGGTGAGGCTGTCCAAGACATTGATCCATATACTAACCCAAGGTGTTGCTAGTGGGGTGGTATATGGGAACTCTGTACTTTATGCATGATTTTTCCATAAACCTGTATCTCCTCTAATAAATAAAAATTATAAGGACTCAAGCAAAAATGATGCTTGGTTTATGTAACCTGTGCTGTCTCTCCACTTCTTTTATTTAATCCTTACCTGCAATAAAAATGGACTATACTGACATTTTTCGTTACTCAATTCTCATTTCCATTCGCTGTCTTAGCTTTTTCAGATGTAGCATTCAGATGTTTCACAGAGGTTTGACCAGAGACAAAATTCTGCCTTTAAAGTGAAGGCAGTGTTGAGCTCATCAGTTGGTCACCTAACTATTTTGCACCTCAAGCTCATCAGTTGAAATATGAGAAGATTCCAGCAATCAGTATTTAGAAAGAGTATCCTTGAAAGAGTGCTTCCTTTAATAACATGGCTAACAAATATTGAGAGCAATGCATACTATAATCCCAGGCATGAGCATATTACAAATCCTAAGGATCCCTGAAATAGAGATATAGTTAAAATGAGCATTTCCCGACTTCATTTACTTACAAAATTTTATCCCTAGAAACTCTTGGAACAATGATATATCTAAGTCAGCAATATTCCAAACCTAAAAGTCTTATAGCCAGGTATAAGGGCAGGGATTGAGATGATGATCTTCTAGGAGAAGGCAGCTCCTATTTAGCAAAAAAAAAAAAAAAAAAAAAGTGTAACAACTCAAATCCCCTATTTTCCCTCTGGTTGTCCCTCAAAGCTAGGTTTTAAGGTCAGGGTTTGGCCAAGAAGGTAGTTTTATTACAGTTATTGTGAGTCAGTACTGACATCTGGTGGTTTTACACTCTAAACAGCCAGTCTGCCTCAGGTAAGCTCCCAATGAGATGTGTGCTGAACATGGAGGTACAGTGGTCATCAATTGGGGTCACCTACAGGCTGAGTTTGCCACATGCATTCTCCTCTTAGCCTCCACAGGTAGACTTGGTGAAAGTAAGAAAGAAGAATTATCATTCCTACGTCCTCCATTCTCACCTGGTGGTTAACTCTGTGATCTCACCCTTGTCACCCGTGGGATGAATTATCCAGACTAACTAATTTCACAGCCAGTAAATTACAGACATAGCCATTGAATCTCCATCTCATTAGGGAAGGTTAATTTAAGTAGACAATCAACAAAAATACGGGGGAAAAAACCAGCTTGAATAGAAGATTTCTCTACATCTAGAGCACACAATGAATTCACAGCTTCCACATCTGTCATCACCAGAAAGAAAACACTTAAAAAAAAAAATAAAGAAAAGAAAAAGAAAGAAAGAAAGAAAAGAAAATTAACTCATTGCTATTTGCAATTTCCTCTTATTAATGGTGGATTTCCAATTAGCATTTTAATTATTCAAGCCAGAAGCTCAGTTGTCTTCAAGGTAACAACAACAACAACAACAACAAAACACTCAAGGGCAAGTTTTCATGTTAGTTCTGAGAAGAGAACTTGGCCCCTGATTTCAAAGCATGGTCACTCATTTTTCCATTTCCATCCGTATGTTTTACCTCTTCAAGTATTCCATGAAATTTTTCATCACTATGTTAACTTGCTGGCAGCACTGTTTTGTTAGGTGTTTGGGCAAATACAATCTTCCCTCTTCCTAACCATATGCTATTGGTCAATACTCTACAAACATTTAGGTCTATAGTTCATCTTGTCAAATAATAAAGAGGTTGAGTGAGGTTGTATTTAATGCCTTCTGGTCAATTTTCATGAAGATTCCCATAATCTAGTTAGGTTTCTTGTTGACTTCAAAATATTAACTTCTCAGTAAGAATAATCAAATATTCTTTGGTCCATCTTACTTCCTTTTCACATGGAAACCATCCAAAAAAGATGACTTTTTCCTCATTATCTGAAGGCATTTTGAAACAAAGATTTCATGCACACCCATAATAGTGATTCCAGTGCTTTATAACTCTCATCCATTTGTTCACCCCCCTAAACCATTCAGTGGTAGACTATATTGGGAGAAGGAAGATACCCAAATTACTGGACAGGAAAACACTGCTATGCTCTATGATGGACAGGCCCAAATGAAAAACTATGCTCACATCGTACTTCTCACTAGAACATTTCTGGGGAATGGTATTTAGGTTGATAAAAGCTTAGAAATTCTGACTTATGAAGAATTAAGATAGAACTGAGTATGTTTAGCTCCGAATGCTTGACTGAGGAAGAAAGATCAGGGTTTATACCTGGGTTTAATATTAAAGGAATATATGTTAGAAGGTAAAAGTTATGGAGAGGAGGAGTGTGGTTTAATTCTCTCGCAATTAAAGCCGCCTTCCTTGAATGACAGTATTCGGCAAAATCTGCATGATTATCAGCCAGAGAAGTTGTTTGAGTGTTTCTACACTGGAGAGGAGGAGGATGTAGACAGTATCTGACATTTTTTGCCTCTAAAATATTGTGATTTCTAATTATGCTGCAATTGAAATGATGATACAAATCTATATTTATTGACATGGAAAGATGCCTATGACATATTGCTGAGTGAAAAATAAAACAGGTTTTAGAACAGTTTGTTCAAGTATTATCCCATTTATATATAAATTATTATGCATATTTATGTATATATCCATAGAGAAATGTGCAATGGAATGTTCACCCAAACATTAACCAGTTATTATTGGATGGTAGATTTCAGATGATGTTTGTTTCATTCTCTTTATAGTTAATTGGTTTGAATATGTATAATATTAAGTATGTATTGTTTTAAAACCAAAAAACCTATTTTAAAATAAAAGAAAAATATATCAGATAACTGCAACATATTGACCACATTTCTGAATTAGAACAAGTGGTCACTGACTGTAGCTGATTTGGAATCAGAAAAATGTAAAAGCCCACACACTTGACAGCCATGTGGCTTTGGGAAAATAATTTTACTTCTCTGATCTTCAGTTTTCCCCTCTGTAAAATGAGAATGTTACACTACCACATAGCTTTATGGCGAGGATTGGATAAAATAAGGCATGACATAGCCTCAATTAGTGCCAGGTGCATGTAAATACTTAACAAATATGAAGTGTCTGGCAATTATTAAGTGTTCCATTGCTTTGTCAATGTTGTCTATTATTTTTGTTTTAGTAACAATACGTGCTATTTCCTCATTCTTTTAAATGTCATTTATTGAGCGTCTGAGTGGGATTATGGTTGGCAGTGATGAAGAAATTTGTTTTTTTTACCTTATTGGGGATTTTTTTCCCCAGATGTTAGAAGCCTCCCTTTATGATATGCTTGCAAATAGTCCTTGGTTCACCAGACCACAGACAAACTTACACAGTATCAATTCCCTTTCTTAGAGGTCCAAACCTCTGCATATCCCATGCTCTATTTCCTACATGCTGAGGCAGGATAGAATAAGGACCTAAGGAGGGAAGGCAGAAAACCCAATGAGCTACAAAAACACCACCTAATAAGAGATACTGAGGCAAAAGCCAGCTGACTTGCACAAGCAAGTTATCAGGGGGCAGCTTGCAGCATTCACCCAGCATTATCAGAAAGCAACTTGGAGCAGGAGGGAGACCACCACCAGCTCCAGTGGAGCTCGTGGACAGCAGCCAGAAGCCAGTCACCACCAGCAACCCCTAGAAACCAAACCACCCAATGAATTTCCCCTGCTTTGTCTCAAATACTGCAATCAGTGCAGACCTTAACCCCTATGATAGCCCATAAAACCGGGAATCCCAGAAGAGAGCAAGCACGTCTCTACCTTGAGCGTGCCCACACTCACGTCTGAGTGGGTATTTTCCCCTTATTAAACTGTTTTCTAACTTTCTTATAACTGTGGTGTGTCTCTGAATTCTTTCTTACGACGTGACCAAGAACCTGGAAATCAGTTCTGGCAACAATGCAACTTTTCAATGGTGAGGAAGAGGCAGAATTAGAGGTATAATTATATCCCTTGCCTTCCATCAGGCCTCAGTCAGAGGCCTCTATCCTTTGCAGGTTTGTATGTGTGTGTGACAAATGAAACATTAGCTGTGCTGAAGTGTCATCCAGAAAGCATAAAGTGCAACTGGAGAAATATGGGGTATGCCAAGCCTTTGCATCAAATCCTAGAGTAGTTATTCTCCTCTCCCACCTTCCTGAATGTGGTGTCTTCTCTACCGTCTAAAATCTCATCATCACCTTCCAATCATGATAAGAATTTGGTTGGATTTATCCATAGCCTGCAACAGACACCTTTCTATCTCTTATCAGGGCTGGCGCACAGTAGGCTTTTATTATATCATAAATTAGAGCAGGAAAATTATATATTTGACAACAACAACAACAACAACAACAAAAATTCTCAGCAGCTCTTTGAAGTGAAGTTTTCCTTAGCAGATCTGGCACTTTGGTGAGTGGCTTTTGAAATATCAGAAGTAGTTACTGTCACATGCAATGCTGGGAGAGAAGAGCAAAACGCATGACCCACTGGAGGACTGCCTCGGCACAGAGAGTGAGTTCTCAAGGCAGATATCTCCAAGATTCTTATGGTGAAATCCCATGGAGAAGAAGGGAAATCACCATTGGACTGAGTGTGGGCAAGGGCGGGTGTCAGAGTGAATTACATTAATGCAGTCTTGTGATTCCTAATCTCTGGGAGCAGGCAATGTCCCCTGTGGGGAAGATCTTAAACCCTAGGCTAAATTTGATCAGGGTGACTCTACTTGGCAGAGACAGATAACGTTTTTTTCCCCAAGATTTTCTTTTTTGCCATATCATCTATGAACCCTTCTCTGTATACCATATATTTTGAGTTGAGAAAATTTAGTCCTCTCTGTGGATGGTAACTTTAAGAGAAAATTCTGCTAAGTGAAATATATTGTTTATTATAATTTATAGTGGTAAAATGAATAAATATTTAATCCAAATATTCTCACAGGTACTGCCTTATTTACCCCAGAGAATCTAATTTTTAAATTTTTTAATGAGTGAAGTTATAGGTTTACAGAAAAATCATACAGAAAATAGAGTGTCCTCATATATGTGCTCCCCATACACACAGAGCATTCTCTCTATTATTACTTGGTATTAGTGTGGTACCTTTGTTAAAATTGATGAGACAATGTTATTATAATCATACTGTTTATAATTCATAGTTTGCATTAGTGCTCACTGCTTGCATTGTGTGGTACTATGGTATGTATGTGTGTGTTTGTTTTAATTCTAGTAGCATATACACAACCTAAAATTTCCCTTTATTACCACATTCAAATAGCTAATTCAGTGGTGTTGATTACATTCACTATGTTGTGCTACCATGGTCATCACACATTACAGAAATGTTTCCATCATCCTAAAAAGAAATTCTCTACCAATTAAGCATTGATTCCCCATTAGCCTTGGTCCAGGTAACCTATATTCTAGTTACTCTATTTCATATCAGTGAGATTATACAATATTTGTCCTTTTGCATGTGGCTTATTTCACTTAATATGATGTTTTCAAGGATCATCCATATTGTCTCATGTATGAGAATTTCATTCATTTCTATGGCTGACTAATATTCCATTATATGCATATATTCCATTTTGTTTATCCATTCTTCTGCTGATGGCCACTTAGGTTGTTTCCATCTTTTGGCTATTGTGAATAATGCCACTGTGAACATTTTTGTGCAAATACCTGTTTGAGTCCCTGCTTTCAATTATTTTGGGAATATACTTAGATGTGGGATCTATCACCTGGTCATATTGTAATTCCAAAGGTAACTTTCGAAAGAATTGCCAAACTTTTCCATGGCAGCTGCACCATTTTACATTTCCACCAACAATGCATGACTGTTCCTATTTCTCCACCACCTCTTCAACATTTATTATTTTCCATTTTGTTAATAGTAATCATTCTATTCGGTGTGAAATGGTATCTCTATCTCTCTCTCTCTCTCTTTTTAAGGAGGTACCGAGGATTGAACCCAGGACCTCATCTATGGGAAGCAGGCACTCAACCTCAGAGGTACATCTGCTCTCCAATGATAGTTGGTTTTTTTGTTTGTTTGTTTTATTTTGTTTTTAGGAGGTACTGGGGATCAAACCTGGGACCTCGTACTTGGGAAGCAGGTGCGCAACCACTTGAGCTACATCTGCTCCTTCACATTTTGGTTTTGATTTGCATTTCACTAATGGTTAATGACCTTGAGCATCTTTACATGTGTTTATTGGCCATTCGTATGTCTTCTTTGGAGAAATATCTATTCATGGCTTTTGCTCATTTTATAGTTCAGTTGTTTGTCTTTGTGCTGTTGAGTTGTGGGATTTCTTTATATATTCTAGATATTAAACCCTAATTGGATAAGCAATTTTCAAATATTTTCTCCATTCTGTAGGCTGTGTATTTTACTTTCATGATAAAGTCCTTTGATGCACAAAAAGTTTTAATTTTGATGAAGTCCCATCTGGCTATTTTTTTTTCTTTTGTTGTTAATGGCTTTTAGTGTACAGTCTAAGAAAACATTGCCTAACACAAGTTCTTGAAGATGCTGTCCTATGTTTTATTCTAGAAGATTTATAGTTTTGGTCTTATGCTTAGGACTTTGATCCATTCTGAGTTAATTGTTGTAGGTAATTGTTACAGTGACGATTCTGCTCATTGTACATGTATTTAACACACTATTAGATGAGACCCTGGCAGGAACTGGAAGAACAATATGGATGTTCCCCAAATATACCCTGGCCTACTTAAATGTGATGACTAATGATAATATTTTATGTAAATACAAATAAAATCATAAAATCCAGAAAAAAAAATGCTAAACTTGATAGGAAACTAAGGCAAGAAACATAAATCAGGACTCTACCATGTAATAAGACCATACTCAGTGGAGAAGAGAGGATAAGGGGAGTCTCCTCTTCTAATCTGTTGGATATCACAAAATGAGAACTGAGAATTTCAGAAGTCAGAAAGCATTCCTGCCTCTCTTTCAGCAAGTCAGCTTCTTTTGGGGAATACAATTTTACTTCCATAGAGTTTCCAGGCCTGCCCTACAGAGTTTATGTGCCAGATTTCGAAATCACCTTTTTTGAAATTTCCAGCTGCACTATCCCCTATGGAATTCGGATTTACCAATCCCATGGTTGTATGAGGCGATTTCTATAATACATAGGTTATAGTGTTACGTTTCTATGGAGAACCCTAATACATATATACTTGTAAAAATTCAAACAATATAATGCAAAAATGCATTTAAAAAAAGATAATCACCTTCTATTATGGATTGACTCATGTCTCCCACAAAGACCTGTTCAAGTCTTAATCCCTGGGTCCTCTGGATGTGAACCCATTTTTAGATAGGATCTTTGAAGATGCTGTTAATGTGAGGCCAAGCTAAATCAGGCTGGCCTTAATCCAATATGACTGGTGTTCTTATAAACAGAGGGAATTTGGACACAGGGGTGAGAGGAGAAAGATGGTTAAGAGATGGCCATGTGACAGAGGCAGGGAGGGAGTTATGGATTGCCAGCAAGCTAAGCCCAGAACGCTAGAGATTTTCAGAGAAAGCATGATCCCACTGACACCTTGATTTTGGACTTCTAACCTCCAAAACTGTGAACCAATAAATTCCTGTTGTTTAAGCCAACCAGTCTGTGGTATTTCTTATAGCAGCCCTTGGCAAACTAAGATAGCCCACTCCCACCCACCTCTCTTTCTCATCACCTCCATCTTTACCTCTGCCATTTTGGGTATCCAACAATTGAAACCTGTTACATACAGGTTGTTCCATACCTTTCTCCTTCAAACATATACATTTAAATATAGAGAGAACTTTGTTTAAAAAACAGTGTTACTCTACATGTTAGTCTGCAACATGGATATATACACATATAGATAGCATTTTGCATGGGTGGTATTATATCTGTGTAGTCATTTTTTCTTTTTTATATTTTACTTGCCCCTCTCCATTCCTTCTGGCAAGATAACCTGCATAATAACACGGTAAGTTTCATTCCACACTTTGTTCATGCTTAATTACAATGTACCAATATACATATGGTATTAATCTATGTGCATGTATGTATGCAAAACTAGATGGGACCAAAATGGAACCTTATTTTACATGTCACTATTTTTCTTACATATATTTCCTGTTTCATAGTTTTCCAGTCAATAGTACCTTTTGGGAACTCTGACAAATAATATAGTTCCAATCCCTTATTCTTAATAGCTGTAAAATATTCCCTTTGTGTAAATTTACTATAATTTATTTCACCATTTCCTCTATGTATTTTTCATGTTGTTACTACTTTCTGTCCCTTTGAACAATGCTGCAAATAAACTTCTGTATTCATAGATCTTTGTATCCACAGTTTTTATTTCTGTGGGATAGAGTACCAGGTAAGAAATACTGGGTTAATGGGTTGAGTGTTTTGCTAATTTTAACAACTGCTGCTATACTGCTTCAAAAAGTCTTGTAACTACACCACCACAGCATTGGATCTTAGACATGTGCATCTGATGAGCACCAAGTGATGTCTCTTGGCTACATTAATTTGTATTTCCTCAACACAGTGAGTTTGTGCTTGTTAACCATTTGCACTGAGTTTTATGGGAAAACACCTGTTTTCTGTTGGATACTTTGTCTTTTTTTTTTATTTGAAAGATAATTTGGAATAGATATTAGCTATCTGTCATTTGTGTTACACTTTTTCAATCCAATCATTTATCTTTTGCTACATCATGGTATTTGATTACTGAATTCAACATGGTTAAGAAAATTTTCAGTCATCCCAGGAAATATATATAACATCATCTAGAGTCTCTTAAAAGATGTACTTATTTTACATTTAGTTCTTTATATAAAAGTGATTTTTATGTAGTATGAGGTGAGGATCCAACTTTTTTTCCTGTAATGGATGACTAGTTGTACCAGCATCATTTGTTAAATGACCCATAATTTTATCAATGAATTAAAATTTTCATATTAAATTTTCATATGTTATCTATATTCTGGTCGACTGAACTAATTATTCATAACTATGCCACCAACATATGATTTATTACCACTGACTTTATGGTATCTCCTCCTATCTGGTGAGACACATCACATGAAACTATTCTTTGTTCATACAGTTCTTAGTTTTTCCAGGACACTTCTTTCTTTTAAAACTTATACTTAATTTATATTGTGAAATATATTATATATATATATGAGCAAATGGAATATATATGTGCAGTATAACAAAAATAGTAAATTAGTACTTCATACTCATATCAGTTTAAGAAAGAGAACATTAGCATTGGTTGTGAATGTGCTGGTCCCCAGGTGAAATCCCTATCTTGTCCCTAGCCAAAATTTCTTTGCTTGCTTTGATTGCTTGTTTTTTTCCCATAACTTTACTAGAATTGCTAGATCTTGTGTGCATATGTTTATTTTTACTGGGTAATGCCAAACTGCTTTCAAAAACAGAAGGACCAACTTGCATGCCCACGAGTGATGAATGAGAATTCTTTCTATTATGTATCCTTGCTAATATTTGATATTGCTATACCTCTTAGGTTTTTCATTCTTGTGAATGTGAAAAGGAAGTTCTTTGTACTTACCCCTCTTTTATTCTTGATGAGGTGAGTTTCTTTTCAAATGTCATGGTCCAGCCACATTTCCTTTGTAGTAAAATGCAGCAGGTTCATGGATTTTCCTTTTTTTTTTTTTCCTTTTAATTTGTGGATTGCCTTTTACTTATTGATTTGTAAGAGATATTTATACATTCTGCATGCTAACCTTCTGCCATTTATAGGGCTGCAAATGTTCTTCTTCCAGTTTGTGGCTTGTCTTTATCTTTATGGGTCTTTCAATAAACAAATGTTCTTAATATTAAAGAAGTCAAATTTATAATTTTTCTAATTTCACTGAGGAGATATGCCTTGGAACTTTAATCCTTGTTTAAGAAACTCTTCCCCACCCTGGAGTCATAAAATATTATGCTGTATGTTTTTTGTTTTATTGATTTAGTTTTTATACTTAAGTGATTAAATTATCTGGAAATGAATTTTGTTTATGATGCAGGATGGGCATCCCTTTTCATATTTTACCCATGTGAAGAGCTCCTTGTAACAGCAGCTGCATTTAATTAAAATAGAAGATAATATGCCTATGAATCTGCACTGCCCGTTCTATTATGTAGCAGCTTTCCATATGTGTGTAGGTCTGTTTTTAGTCTTTTTATTTTGCTTCTCCGGTAGATATTTTTGTGTTCTCCTTTATCCAGCTAAGGATCCTGGTTGACTAAGACTTTTCATTATGAGCAATTGCCCAGTTTTATTTAATGCTTTTACTGCATCCATTGAAATATATTTTCCGCATCTGGTCAGTTAGTGTGATTGAATAAGTCTATAATATTCAAATTTTCTAATGTTCATCCTTCCTAGAACAATCTCACCTTGGTCAGGATGTATTGTTTCTTTGTTCACCGTTGAATGCAGTTTGATGATATTGTGTTCACAGTTTTGCATGTTCAAGACTAATAGTGGCCTATTAAGCTCCCACCTTATATTATTATTGTATGGTTTTGGTTGCAAGATATTACTCTCCTCAAATAAAGAGTTAGGAAGAGACTTCTCCCATTGTTTATGTGCTTAAAGGTATTTTACAAAATTGGAATTATTTGTTTCTTAAACAGCTTATCGAAATACCTGTAAATCAACTGGGTCTGTGTTGTTTATGGGAATATATTAAATCTTTATTTCAATATGTTTCTTAGGACTATTTAGATATCCTATCTGTAATGAGTCAGGTTTAGTGAACTGTATATAACTGTCTACAAATATGTGTGATTCTTCTGCTGTGTGAATTTGTATGCATTTATTTTATTTATTTATATATACTTTCTGTCTTATGTAATTGACTTCTAATCTAATTTCATTTTGCTCAAAAATTTAGCAGTATGATATTCATTTTGTGAAAGATTGAGAAATATGAATGACCTAGAAAATGGTCATTCATTTAAAATTTTCCAGGTGCAATAAGAAATAATTGTTGGGAGCTATATTCCACTAATGAAGCTTCTTGTTTATTTTATTTGTGACTTCTATATTCTCTATCAATTACTGATAATATATTAAAAGTTCTTATAATGATGTAGATTTATCATTTTATTTTTGTAGTTTCATGATTTTTACTTTCCATAATTAGAAACTATATTATTAGGTGCTTACAAGTTTAAAATTATAATCTTCTCCTGGTAAATTGAATATCTTTTCTATGCAGAATGACCTTCTTTACCTCTTTTAAAGATTTGCTTTTAACCTTAGCATTCAGGTTATCTGGAATTTTAATAGCCATGCTAGCTCTATGGTTGTATTTTCCTGTTATATCTTTTAATTTTGGTCTTTCAATCTGTATGTATATTTGTGTTTTAAATGTTCTGTTATAAATGGTATATAGATGAAATTTTAAATATAATTTAAACGTTTTTAAACTTTTAAAATGCAGAGAGTAATTTATTTACATTGGTTAGGATTACTGATACATTTGGATTCACACCAACTACATCAGTAATGTATTTTTATTTTATGCTTTCTATTTATTCTAATTTTCTATACTGTTGCTTTCATTTACTTTTTTTCTGCTTTCTCCTGTAATTAATTAATTTTTCTTCTTTTCTAGTTTGGAAGTTATACATTCTGGCCTATTCATGGTTACCTTGGAAATTACAGCATATGTATTAACATAATAAAATATAAAGTTAATCCATTCATCTCTCCCTAAAAAACTCTGAATCATCTTGATAAACTTTAATTTTGGTCTTTGCCCTTCTGATTTGTGAGCTTTTGATGAATAGGATCCAGATGCTCAGGTAGGTCTTGCCTTTTCATCTTCACAAAAAGCTTTAGGGGCCTTTTTTCCTCCTAGTTCACCCACTGCTAGTGTTGCCCTTTAGAGTCTTGGCTTTGGGCAGATGATGTACCTGCCCTCTCAGAACTAGGTTTTCTCCTGACCCTGTTTTACAAAAGACAGGAACTGGCAGATAGCCTCAGGGGAAAAAAAAACAATAATGCTCTTATTTACCCTATTGAAATTATGCTTTCTCATAGTCTCTGGCCTCTGATTTTTTTTCTCTTTCTGACTTTTATAGTACATTTTAAAAGAAGAGTTTGCTTTTTTTATTTCTTGCTTTCTATTTTCATTTCTTTTTACATTCAGTACATTAAGTACTATGTACTGCAGATGCTTCTGTGACCCTCTAGTCTGCCATATTGCCAAAAATGGATATCCTAGGTTTTTTGACACTTCCATACTAATGATAAGAAAATTGAACCCAATTCCAAAATAAAACAAAATGGAATTAAAGAAAATAAAATAAATTAACTGTTGGGATCATAATTGAAGTTCAACAAAGATATTATTAACTTTGGGGTGAAGTGAGAGATTCATATTATTATAGTTTTCTTGTTCCATGCCGAAAATGAGTTGGCAACTGATTGAATATCAAGCTACTGGGATGTGTAGCTTAATAAGCATTGTAATGAATCCATCTACATTAAATCCCTGAACTCTGAAGTTCTTTCTTTGCTGGAAAATCCAGGAGCCTTTACAAACAAGCACAGGCAAATGAAATTAGACTTTCAATCATTGGGCAGATAATTAAGCGTTAGAAGCCTTGGCCTTTCTCCTCTTGTTTATTAGATACTCTTCATTTATCAGACTGATGGGAACTGATGGGCTCCATCACTGTCAGCTGGTGTGTTTCCCTGGACAGTCTTAGATTAGGTGCCTTTGCTCCCAGTGTGACAATTTCACTGAGGAGATATACCTTGGAACTTTAATCCTTGCAGCTTCTTGACTTAGAAACCACACCAAACACTACTCTCTAGGTCGGGGTTCTTAACCAGGGGTCCGTGGAAAGATTTCAGGGGGACCGTGAGCTTGAATTGAAAAAAATCAAGTTATTATCTTTATTGTCTCTGACCGCTAACTGAAATCTAGCATTTCCTTCACTTGTGAATGTATGCAATAAATAAATTACAGTACTACTCGTTTCACCTGCCTGGCAAAGGGCTAAGATCCCAGCCTGGATCTTCTAGTAGTCTGCAGAGTTAGAAAGATTGTGGTCACTGTCTTCATTGGCACCTCATTTTGCTTGTGTCCAGAATGGAGGCAGTGTTTTTAGTTTTATGGCTGCTAAGACAAATACCATACAATGTGTTGGCTTAACAACAGGAATTATTGGTTCACAGTTTCAGAGGATAGAAGACTTGCTTCCTCCCAGGGTGGGTATCACCTGGCTGTCAGGCAATCTTTGGGACTCCTTGGCTTTTCTGTCACATGCTGACAAGGTGGTGCTTTCTCCTTTCTCTTCTTCGTTCCGTTAACGTCCAGCTTCTGGCTGCTCTGCATGGCTTCTCATTCTGATTCCAATCTCCTTTGTTTATAAGGACTTGAGCCATGTCGGATTAAGTCCCACCCTCCTTCTGTTTGGGCACATCTCAGCTAGCAACATCTTCAAAGATCCTATTTACAAATGGATCCACACCCACAGGACCAGAGATTGGGACCTGAACATGCCTTTTGTGGGGGGTATGATTCAATTCCCAAGAGAGAAAGAGGACAGCAATAAGTTGGCAAAAAGAAGCCATCCAATGAATACATACATATGATGATTTTCCTGCTTTCTCTTCTTAGTGGATGAGCAACATGGAATAATAAGATAAGACTTGGCCTCATATATACATGCCAAGGACCTTCCCATCCCAGATTATTTAAGGGACTCACTTTGCCATAAAATATTTGTAGTGACTCTGGGAAGGAAAATCAAAGGTATAATGTGTCTGCCATATTCTAGCATATAAAGTATTAATCACATTCTTGTCCAAACCCTGTGAGAGAGGCATTCTCATCCTTCTTTTGCACATGAGAAAAACCAGGGCTCAGAGAAGCTAAATGGCCTAAACCCCATAAAATGAACAGCACATTGCACTGGCAAGAGCAGAACTGACAGGCATGTGACCTTTAGCAGTAAATTTTATGCCTATCACCTTTCATGGCTCATGGACTTGAGTTCTGGTTCTGCGTCTATCCTTGCCAGGTATTGGATGTGAAGGAGGGTCACATATCCCTTCAGGTCTTCAGTTTTCCCCAAAATCAAAGGTGGATAAGAGTATTATTTTCTCCTACATATCCCTGAGTTTTTATATTGGTTAAAATAGATAATAGATGTGCAAACTATTTGAGAGGTCTAAATTCATAACTTCCAAGCTTATGCTTTGGTAGATGTGCCTTTGGATCACAGAATTACAATGGTGTAAAGATTAAGAACATGTTCTATGGAGCTAGACCTCCTCTGCTGGAGCCCTGGCTCACCCAATTATTTTTCCCACCCGCAAAATGAGGATAATAAGAACCAGTGCATGGTAGGGTTGTGCTGAGGATTAAAAGAGTGAATATGTGTAAAGCGTTGGAAGGTGGCCTGGCACAGAGTAAATGCTCAATGGTGCTCGCTGTATGTGTTTGACCATGGGGAGTATTTTAACAATGCTTTGTGACTGTCTCCTCATGGATAAAACTGAATAATGGCATCTACTTCCATATGGTTTTGAACAGTGGACTCATCTCAGAACTTTGCTCAGTCCCTGGCAAAGGTAAATGGTCCATAAATCTTGCTTTTATCCTTCTCTCTTGCTTCTTTAATACACTTATTTTTGCATCTTTCAACAAATAGCAATCTAGTGCATGCCTACTGTGTGCAGGAATCCGAGGCACTGTCCTGGAAAAGTGAGGAGGGGAGGTGATAGGAAGGTGGAAGAGGAGAACAACTTCCTGAAGTGGGAAATGGGCGAAAAGATGCCATAGGGTGGGGGCAGGATAATGAACAGCAAATGAGTTTTGTTCTTGGCAGAAGAAAGCCCTCAAGGGATTCCCAGCTAAGCTTCTCTTTTCCTTTTATTGGAGTTCTGTGCTGCTGCTATAAACCCTCCAAATGAGTTAAGATCATTAGGGAAGCTCGACTGATCACTGGTGAAAAAATACAACAATTAAAACCAGAAGCCTTGGAGTTGGAAGCTCGGGGAAGGGAACAGGGGAGGAGAATGGAACAGAGGTAGCCCTTAATACTTAATAACAAATACTAATAGTGGCACAGAGTCGGGGACTAATTAAAAGTTTCTAAAAAGGGAGATTGAAAGAGCTGGAGAAAGGAATTCATCCATAATATTTGCCTGCCTCGAATCGAGAAGTGCTGTGGCCCAGTGCAGGGAGTGAAGGACAGGAAGGCTGGTATTTGGGTTCAAGGCCTAGACTGGGTGATTTGAGTGACTTTAGCAAGCATCTTGGTCTCTCTGATTCTTAGCTTTCTCATTGCAACTGGTTGCCTGACTGCTTTCTGCCTCCTGGGGTTTAGTAAGTAACAAACATGAACTCTATCACACTGTATAAGATGAAGAAGCCCCAGTCTTTCCTCCAAGGGGAAGCAGTGTGTAGGGGTTGCCATAAATGATCTCTGAGCCCTTTACAACTTGACAATTTTTCCATTTGAAAAATAAATACATGATTTCTAAACTGGCATTTCATATAGGTAGAGAAGACAATGGAATTTGGAATTTACATGATTTTCTTGAGGGACTCTTGCCTCAACATATCCCCATTAATAATCTGTCATAATCTCTGAGTTTTTTCCATTAGACATTCATTCCTTTGGTATAATGTGTTAGTCCTTTTTCTTTCTCTGAGGAAAGTGCAGAAAGGTGATAAGTCATCACTCACCACTAACAATGCACTTCACAATAACAGGCAAATGCTTTCCTAACCAAGAAGACAGTTTTATGATCTAAAGGGAAGGGAATAATTGACAAACTGGAAATGTATGATAGTTGGTATAATGCAGGTTCACATGGGGAGACAACTGACAACTGAATCTACCTAAAAATTTGACTGGACATGAAACATCACAAGCATATGGGAAAAAGAAGAGACTTATTTATTGAATGCCTACTGTGTGTCACCTACCTTAAATTTATCGGCTTACTTGATTTGTGTAAAAATCAATGAGATGGATATTTTACAGATAGAAAATGTAAAACATGGAGAAAATCAGTGTCTCATTCCTAATCTAAATGACCAATAAGAGGCAGAGTTAGGAACTGACTCCAGAACCCATGTCCTTTGTGGAGGTCATGCCAGCTTCTGTACTGCGTTATGTTTGACCAGGTCCCAAGAGGTCTGGTCTCCAGAATTAATTGTCACCCATGGTGCTGAGAATGAATCCAGAAGTGAACTATTTATAGAACCACCTGATTTCTCCATTTTGCATTTTTCAAGCTGCCTCATTCCTTTATCAGTCCACACGCAATACATTTTCATCTTCTCCTTCCTTCTTTTAACCCCCCTAATAATGTTGCTTGGTGGGTGCTCCTAAGTTACAAGGGTAGTAGCTTTTGGAGGCAGCAGGAGACTTTCAGTTCAGTAAAGTAAGAATCACCTAATCGTTTGTTAAAAATGAAGACCCTGAGGTCCTACCTCAGGGGTGCTGATTGAGCAGTCAGGAGGAAGGGTCTGAAATCTGCACCCTGTTTTATCCACACAGCCCACCCTCCCCTGACCACTGTTCCCAGGCAATTCTGATGCAGTTAATTCAGGCGCATGCTTAGAGCACGGGTTCTATGAACAGTTATTTCTTCAAACTAACTCTGAGACCCTGTTGCCTCATTTATAAAATAATGGGAAGAATATCTGCCTCACAGAAGCCTTGAGGAAAAAACAAAGCAATGTGTTAACTCCTGGATCAGCGTAAATGATTTATAGATGTATGGATAGGGAAGCAGAGATATGTAGAATTTAAGGGTGAATCTGCTAGAGTCAGGCTGCCTAGGTTCAAATCCCACTTAAGACAATTATTAGCTTTGTCATGTTGAATGACAAACTTATCTCTGCCTTGGCTTCATCATCTGCAAAATGAAAATATCATGGTACAAAGTGGGAATACCATGGTGCCTTTCTCGTCTTGTCATTGTGAGTATTAAATAAGGCGATACCTACCAAGAACTGAAGATCCTGACTGGGACTGACTTTTTATTATTGTTATTTAATAAATAACAATTCTTCTGAGGATAGAGACCACATCTGGTTCTCTGTGGCATGGAGCCCAGGGCTCTGCACAAAGCAATTACTACCAAACATTGTTAATAAATAAGAGTCAGTGTTGGGAAGTATGGGGGAGGTGGGCCCACAGTGATAACAATTCTAGATGATTCCGAGTGTTCCTGAAATCCAGCACATACCCTACAAAGACTTCCTCCAGCAACCCTTGCCCTTTCTTCTAAAGTTAAAGCATATTCCAAGGGGAATCTAATCCGTATGCTTCTCACTCATTTCCTCTTAAATCATCCAAATATTATTGGATGAAGCTAGTTGATGTCCAAAGAAAAATATGAGAAAACCACAACAAGATTTCTTAAAAAGCTCTTTTCTGCCAGACAAGAAACTGCATGTTGGTAAACAAACTTGTCAACCAAAATGAAGTGACAGATATTATCATCCTTATTTCTTTCTGCCACTCTAGAGTCTTAAGTTGTATTTCAATTACTTTCACTCTGTTTTTCTTCTCCCTTTCCTCCCGTCTGTGTGCTTTCTTTTATTTCCCATTCCCCTAACTCAACAACACCTTGAAGGTAAGTAGATTTTGCCCTCCAATTGTGCCTCAAAGGAAAAGCTCTCAAGCTTGTTTCTATACATATTTGTAAAGGAATAAAAATATATCAGGAGGAGTTCTGGTGTTCATAGGCAGATAATTGCATATTGAAAAGATCTAAAGAAGGAGTCGAATCTTGCTGCTTTCATTAGGAGGTTTTAGCAGAAATGTGGCACAAAAGGGAAGCCCTTTGATTGATGGAAATAAGCAATCACCTGCACATGTAAACCTTCCTTCTCTTTTGGTTGGTGGCATGTTAGTTGTCACCTAACTATAATACAAGGCAGACTGGTTAGGGAAAGTTATTCTATGGACATGCAGAGAAAGAAATAATTTTGATGGGTTTTTGCTCATCAAAGATTTTAGAGGAAAAGCCAAATTTGAGATATTTTATAAAGGATTGGAAGGAGTTTTGCTCACAAAGTTTGGGTGACCTACAAATGGGAAGAATAACAAGTCTGAAGGCCCAAGGCAGTAAATGACAGGAAATTTTCAGGAAATAGCTTGTTATTCTATTAGGTTGGAATAAAACTTTGTGGAAAAGCCTCTGAATCAAAATCAAGGTTTAAAGGCTATAAAAGTCATCCAGACCAAATAGCATGTGTGGCTTGAGTCCTGTCTTCAGTGGCTCCAGTCAAGAGGTCCTCCAAATTCTAAATTTGCCTTGATTGCTTCCAGTAATGGAAAACTTATTCTCAGTCCTGATAATAGTCTATGCTATGTTTGAAAACCTCTGATTTCTACATGTAATCAATCTTCACAACCCGTTGTTACTTTTTCTAACCCATTGTCTTACACAGAGCCAAAATAAGTGGGATTTTCTTATAATATGACCGATATTTAAGGATAACAACAATTTATTACTTTGCTCACTTAACTTATTGATTAAATTCCATGCCTTAGATTCTGAACTAGACTAGGACGGGGAGGATGATGGTGAACAAAATGGATCCAAGTCCTGCCTCCACAGAACCTTTGGCCTAGCAGAGGTCGCACACAAGCAACGACAGTACAATGTGGTCAGCATGAAAGGACTCCAGGGCCCTGAGGAGTTACCTCAACAAGACATCTGATCCTAACTTGGGGAAGTGGCATCATCATGGTTTCTGGAATTTGCTTGTCTCTTCTTTGGACTGAACTGAAATTCTTCCAGTTCTTTCCCTCACTATCTTGTTCACTCTTCTGCAATTATTTACTATCATGTCTTCACTTCTGAAAAACTGGAAGATCATCTACCTGTTTTTATTTATTTGACTTCTGTTTATGAAGTGTAAATTTGTAGAAAATATTCATGTTGAGGAGCCAACTCATTATTTTATTATTTTATCTCACCACAATTAAATTCCCAAAAGGTGGCCTCAGCACACATACGTACAATACATGCACACACACACAAGTACACACTTACCCTTTTTGTAAATCTACTTTTTATGCAATTGGTTGTGGCTACTATTTCCAAGACTTTCCTTTAATATTACTATATTTCCTGTTTTTAAATTCAGTTCATTTCTCGAGGCTGTTCAGATCACTTTGAATTCTGATTCTGTCATCCAACATATTCCTTCCGTCATGTCACCTACATATTTGATGATCATGAGCACTCACTCTTCATCCAAGACATTGATAGAAATGTTGAACAGGGCAGGACAAAGGACAGAGCCTGTGGGCTGTTGCCAGTCTCTGTCCTCAAGGTTGGCATTGATCCATTAATTATCACTCCGGGGGACCATGTTTCAACCAGTTATAAAACCAGTCCATCATTCTTCCATCTAGCCCGCATTCCTCACTCTTTTCTACAAAGACTTTGTGAAATGGCTCATGGAAAGCTAGATATGCTGCATCAACTTCCTTTCACTGATCGACCATCCTAAACTATAAATACCCTAGAGTGAAATGAGGTCAGTATGATTTGATTTACTCTTCGAGAGTTCATGCCATGACCAAAGTGAAAATGGTAGTCTTGCTGTGTGATTATGTCTTTGGAATTTTGGAGCTGTAAAGGATTGTAGAGATTATTTCATCCAGGTTCATCATTCCACAAGAGAGTCTCAAGCTTGAAATAACTTTGCCTATGGTCACACAGCTAGTCAGAGCTTGAAATGTAGTTATAACTTATATTCCCCTTTTCACACTTAGGAGGAGTGGAATCGACTTTAGAAAAGCATTTCTCAAAATATATTCCATGGAATATTGCTTCCAGGCTGAAAAAAAAAACTCCCCACGTTTAAAATCATTTGAGAAACTCTGTGCATTGCCATGTTGGTGATTCACACGTTATTCTGTGGTTGAATAAATATTTATTGATTATCCCCTATGCATCAGACTGCTGTGCTAGGCATGAAGATATGATGGTGGGCAAAACAGATGGAGAGATAAACATTAAATAACTAATTACTCACATACCAATATTGTGAATTTCTCTAAATATTTTTTCTATGCTGAATCTCACTTCTCAATTCTTTATCATCATTATTATCTTTCCTGCCATTGTGGGTTTTTTTGTTTTGTTTTGTTTTGTTTTTTTGGTTAATTAAAAGTCTTGGTCATGATGCTTAAACAGGTTTTCTCTAAGAAATGGAAGGAGTGTAAGAGAAGTATTAAATGAGAAAATGATATTTAAGTTTAAACAAAAACTCAGATTGGAAATAGCATGTTCAACAAAATGGAAAATATATGTCAGCCATGACCCTGAGCAGACTACAAGATAGCTAAAGATAGGATGTGTTGGCAGTGTTAAAGGAAAAAATACAAATATAAATATAAAATGCACTGATGCACTTTGAGCAGGAGAGTGTCCTGACCTCATGAACATCTTGAAAATATTACACAGGCTACTCTGTGAAGACAGTATTGTCAGGGATAAGAGTGAAATCATGGGACTTGTTAGGAAAATTTTGGTAAAGATCTGGAAAAGAGAAGATGGCTGCTTGAATAGTGATCTATTGAAAGTTCCTAATAGACCTACAGGTAAAAAACATTCAAGCAAATAATCAATTTATCATTGTTTTCCAATATTTTAGAAATGCATTTGACCATAGGATCTTTATTTTAAGTAATACTTATTATACTCCATGAAGTTCAGAAGAATACATTTTAAGAGATGTGTGCTTTGGAGCATCATAGGCTAAAGTCATATGCTGGGCCCTTCTCCAGTGACAACAGAGCCCGCCTTTGTTTGCTTTCTGCTTTGGAGAGTTTTGTTTGTTTTCTTTTCTCAGGAGGTGATTCATTTGCTTATGGAGGTCCCTCTGGTGCTAGCTGGTTTACTTTGTTTCAAATTTCCAGGTGTCAGGCCTAAAAATATTTGAACCCAGGTAGTAAACCCTACATGTTACCATTTTTACCTGTTAAATATTTCTCACCTCTCCTACTCACCTCATTCTCAACTCACAATGTCGTCTCTTTTCAGAACAGAATTCTAATTGCTCAATAATATTTAGGAAAACTAACTCCTATGTAATAATTACCTTCCAGACTAATTAGCCAGTGATGAATCACACACCTGGATGCATTTCCATAGGCCCATGTAATCTTATTTTAAATTGAGGAATGAGGAGTATGAGGACTAGAAGGAAGCACCAACATGTCAATAATATAATAATAAAAATCAACATGGTTAGTGTGATTTCCATCTATCAGCTATTTTTTTTTTATTTTTTAACTTTGTTTTTAGAGAAATTTTCGATTTACATTTACAAAAAATATGCCGAAACTACAGGAAATTCCCATAAAAGCAAACCAACCCCCCCCCCCCCCCCCCCCCCCCCCCCCCCCCGCACCCACACACATCACTGGGTTCCTTTAATGTGCAAATGGATTGCCTAAGGACCTGATTAATTCAGATTCCCATTCAGTTGATCTGGGTGGATCCTGAGATTCAACACTTCTTGCAAGTTCCCAGCTAGGCACTGAGTAGTGAGGGTATATAATACATCATCTTAATTTTGACTTAATTTTGACTCGAAGAAGCATTTGCTCTAATCTGTGCCTCCATGTTCATGTGGCCTTCTCCCTGTGTCAATCTGTGTCTGTGTCCAAATGTTCTATTCTTAGAAGGTCACCAGCCATACTGGAACAGTGTCACCCTATGCCTAATCCAGTTTGGCTTCACCTTAACTAGTCATATCTCTAAAGACCCTATTTCCAGATAAGGTCACATTCACAAGACCAGGGGTTAGGACTTGAATACACCTTTTGAGGGGCATAATTCAACCCATAACAGTCCCCCAGGAGAGGTGCTTCACATTTTATTGGTTACCAAGAGTAGACAGTGTTGGTGCCCCACCTTATGCCCTCAGACTTCCCCTAGCTCTTCTGAAGCTTCGGTGGGCAAATCCCATATATGCCCCAGATTTCTACCTCAGGAAGCTGTGACTCTGCCTGAGGGTTGCCTCTGGAATGTTCTCAGCCTGCACCTGGGTCAGGCTGGACATGCCAGAGAGTTAAAGACCTAAGGAGCAAACGAGGGATGGAAACTAAACTCCTGGCCTCATTCATTCATGGGTCAGTTCTCAGGTATGCTCTTTACACTCCTTCAGGGGGGCTGCAGCAGAAATGACCCCCAGTTTTACGCCGTGGTGACTGGCTCATTAATTCATCTTTGGTGATTTTCTTTGCTTCCTTGTTTCACATCATAACACCTTCACACTGATTTCTAGGATCATGTCCCAATAAACTACTTCACCCACATCCTTGCCTTGAGTTCTGCTCTTGGGGGAATGAGTCAAAACATCACAATCAATGGCAAGGAAAACGGGGACATCCTGATTGTCCTAGATGAATGGATCAAAAAGGATGGGCCCAGACCAGCAGCGTCAGCATCTCCTGGGAACCTGTTAAACGTAAATTCCAGGGCCCTTCCCCAGGACCTCTGGGGCTGAAGCTGCACAAGCTGTTTTAACAAGCCTTCCAGAGGATTTTGATGCATGCTACCTTTAAGAACCCTGGTTTAGATTAATCACAATGTATCCCTGACTCTAGGGGAAGGAGTCCCTCCCTGAAGCATCTGATCTTGAGGAGGAGGGATAGATATCTAAATAAAACTGTGGTTCTATTACAGGAGAGGTAGGTAATTCCACCATTTCTGTTATCCTAAATTTCAGAGAGTTGAAACAAGCTGCCTCAAATCTCGGAACTGGAAAGCAGAACTGTGCTGTGAACCCCTGACTTATGCCAACAGACCTTGTGTGCCTTTCCCAGTTTCTATAATGCAGTGGTCACCGAGGGACCCTGAGCAAAGTGGAGAGGAAAGGCCACCAAGGACAGGGTTCCCCTTGCTAGAAGTCTCAGCATGTGTTGTTTCAGTGGCATTAAATCCCATGGAGATGCAGACAGATAAAGCATCCTGACATTCATATCCAGCATGAAATACACAGGAATAATAAGGGAAGTGGATAATAGTGCAACATGAAGCTTTTATTAATGTTAGACTAACTCTGTAGGGGAAATGGTTCATTTTATTGCTTTACCGTCAGGTTTTCTCTTTTCTTCCAGGGGGCATAGAATAGAGGCTGCTCCTGGTTTTCAATCAATGAATGCACAAGCAGTTATTGGGTGCAGCAGATATGTCTGGAAGGGCTATATGAGGCAGAAGCATACATGCCTTGGCCCCTCCAAGGACCTGACAATCTAGCTGGAAAACCATGCAAATAGGCAAATTCTGATTTAACATTTATCAAGTAACTGAGATATTCTAGAAACTAAGCTGGTTTTTTTACCCATATTATTTCATTTAAAAACATAAACTAATAAGCAAAAGGAAAACATAATAAGGCAGAATATAACCAGGCACTAAGCTGGGTCCAATATAAGAGAAAGATCATCAGGAATTGTAGCTCTGTCATTAACTGCTTGTGTGGTCTTGACCAAGTCTCTTCCCCTTTCTGAGTTTGTTTCCTCATCTGTAAAATGGGTGCATTGAACCAGATGAGCATATTACAAAATTGTGTGATGTGGAAAATTCTTCTTTAAGATATTCATAGGAAGCAACATTTTAAAAAATTAAAAATAAAAAACAAACAAACAGAGTAGTACAAGACAAAATCATTTTAGAAACAACATTTTCAACACAATTGAACAGATTTCTCTCCTAAAGGACCTCTCGGAACCTTGAAAATGCTCCTGTGCTCTATGAATCTTCAAGGGGAAAGCCATATTTGGAACATTTTCCAACACAGTTTTACTACAATATCTATTATATAACACCAAGTGAGAGTCCCTAAAATAATGACCCTGAATTAGAATGGAAAACACTGGAAATCACATCGGAGGCCTCTTCCAACTCTGTGTTTCTTAGAGATGGTGTTTCAGGTCAGTACATTTGGCCAATCTTTAAAAGGATGGCTTGAGTTCAATTCAGTGATTAGCAAGAGCGTTCGTGATGGGGAGAACAGCATAAAGCAAAGCTCTGGGAGAACATTATCCTTCAGTAAGAGTGTAGACAGCAATCTATCTCACATTTGTCCAGCAAATTTACAATGCATTTTAAAATAGATTCACTAACTTAACCCTCCGGGCAACCCAGATTTAGTCTTGTTCTCATTTTTTGTTGTTTCTGCTATTGTTGTTTTTTAATGAGAAACCTGAAGCTTGTAATGGTAGCATCTGACTCACTCAATGTCACCTTCTCTGCCCCCTCCTCCACCTGATCCCCCTACTTCATGCTGAGCTCATTTGCTTATGAAGATTTCTGCATTTTAGATTGCACTGTTTTTATTTAGTTTGGTTTTTATTCTGTAGCATCCTGCTAAGATTCTCCCCATCCAACTCAGGTCATCAAGGACCAGGCAACTTTAGCATACATTGGACATAAAAGCCATCGCATAGACAGGAAGCCTATTTCATACAGAAAACTGACCAGGCTGCTGTGCTCCAGCTTTCACCACCTGGATTTGGCTTAGGTGGTATCTCTGGGTGATCACCAGCTCTCAGCCTGGTATCTACAACTAAATGCCTCAAATATTAGGTGAGTTAATTGGCTGCATGTTTATAAAGGTCTTTGTGATAATTTAAGTTCTGCTTGGTGGGGAGGGTGCTCTGAAGGCAGGTGCCTAAAGGGAAAAGCAACAAGGTCAGGCCTAGGAAACTAACAGCCCTGGTTCTGTACCCTTTTCCTAGGTGATGTTGGGCAAGTCACATCCCTCTCTTGGCCTCTTGTC
Source organism: Cabassous unicinctus (assembly GCA_029593785.1). Lineage (NCBI taxonomy): Eukaryota > Metazoa > Chordata > Mammalia > Cingulata > Chlamyphoridae > Cabassous > Cabassous unicinctus. The sequence goes on along the minus strand of JAQZBX010008075.1, from coordinate 13,778 downwards.
TTCGTATTTTAAAAAAAAATGAAGGGCTGTTGGAGGGTCCTTTCAGGTCTCCCGTACATTTATTTTTTAATGTGAATTGACCAAGTCAAACTTAGCAATCAATGAGGTGCCCAGTGTCACACCAGATAGCTCTCATGGCCATTATTTGAATTGGGGCACTTGAAACCTTCCCAGCCCCCTTCTCCTGCCATAGAAGATGAAAGTGTCATTTCTGACCTCAGCACTGACCTGTCTCTTGAACTTTGCAGTGCCTTTCCCATTACCATTTCCAGCTGGTTCTTTGCCCCCCGGCAAGACCAGACTTTTCTGTAAGAGTATAAACTCTGAATGATATTTGAAAATAAAATATAATTGATTTCACAGCTCCTTTAACCTCTCTTATCAGGAATTGATTTCGTTTTCCTCTTCTGTTTTACACACTTGAAAGTGATTTGAGCAATGACAGGTTGAAATTCCAACACAAAAATATTTGCCATCCTTTCTCCCTTTCTCTTTACATTCAACCCTGAGAAAAGATTGTGTGTGTGGATGTGTGTGCAAGCATTTGTGTTTGCAAATTGTCCTTTAATGCGTATGTATGCATTTGCCTGCCTATAAGTTTGCAAATCTGTATCCACTGTATGTTTGCTTTGTTCACCAGTGTGTGTGTATGTTCATTCAAATAACAACAGATGCATTTATTTATGCATGTGTGTTTTCTGTAAGCATGCATCTGAATGCAAGTGTGTTTATAAACATGCATATTAGAATACGGGAGTTTTGCATGCATATGTCTGTCGGCATGCTTGTGGTTTGTTCATAAATTAACCCAGATATGAACAAGTAGGTTTGTGTATTGGTGCTTGTGTGTGCATTCATTCATATGAATAGGTGTATGTTTGTGCCGTTCACTAAGTGCCTATTTAGTTAGATTGGCATTCCAAAGAGATCTAGCCTTGCTATGCACTGCCCTCCCCTCCTGTCTGCTAAAGGGATGCTGATGCAAAGTACCAGAAATCTGTTGGCTTTTATAAAGGGTATTTATTTGGCCTAAAAATACAATTACAAGGGCCCTAAAGATTCCAACTCAAGGTTGCTTTCTCACCAAAGTCCATTGCCATGTGTTGAACCAAGATGGTTGCTGATCTCTGCTTGGTCTCTCCTTCCTGGGCTTCCTCTTCCTCTCAAGGCTCTGTGGCCCAGCTTCTTCCTAATCTCAGTGTAGGCTGGCATAGGGCCTGTCTCTCAGGGCTTCCTATATCAGTCTTGATTCTCTTCCCAAGGTCAGCTGCAAACTATCAAGCGAATGGTTCATTTCTCTTCCCGGGCCTTTAGCTGTTTGAGCCTCTCTGTCACATGACAAAGTTCTCTCCTCTTCCCCTGTGTCTTCTTGAGTGATTGTCCATTTATATCAGCCCACCAAGGGGGCAGGAACTCAAGATGAGTTATGCCTTACTGACATAGCCCAATCAGAAGCCCTAAATTGATTTTATCAAGTAAACTTAATCAGAAGCCCGTCACTGAATTTAATACAATCAAAGGATATCACACCAAGAGGAATAGATTAGTTTACAAACACAATCTTTCTCTTTTTGGGATTCATAAAATAAACTCAAACTGTCACACCTCCAAAGAAAGAATAAACAAAACTCAACTTTTCTTGGATGCAGTGGACAGTTGCTGCCAATATGGACAGACATTCTGAGCCATGGACTGGTCTGCATTGCCAGCCCAGTATTCATTGTCACTACCTCGGTCAGGGAAAAGTCACCCAACTGGACCTTATCCTAATTATTTGGCAAGATAAGGAGGGGTGGCAGATGCTGCCAATGGACCTGCTAACCTCTATCTCTAGAGCAGCAGCCCAGGGACTCCACCAGCTCCCTAGAAGCCACTCCTGGAGCTGCTTCTTGACTATTTTTGAATGACACAAGGGCTAGCTTAACATGGTACAGATTGAAATGTTGGTATGGCAGAAGCTGTCAGTGCCAGACAGGCCCAGCACACCTATTTTCCATCCCATGCCCGCCTAGATTTTTTGTGAATGGCAGAACTGTGCTTCCTGTCAGTCAACCTGTCTGCTCTTAGCTGGCAACAGTGCCAGTGTGGTCAGTTTGTGACAGTGATGCTTGGCAGGGGAGAAATTGGGCTCATGTTCAAATAGGCCTTTGGCGCCCTTTAGCAGGGGAAGGAGCTCCCACCTGGGGATTTATGCCATTACCCAAGGGAAAAAAAAATGTGGGGACTCTTGTCAGTTGAAGGCAGAGCAAGATGCTGAGGATAGGGCAGGCTTCCACAGTCTGAGGGAAGAGGGCATTTGGAATAAATAAAAGCATACTAGATGGGAAATATGGAGACATAGGCTTCACTCTTCCACCAGTAGACTGCAAGGCTTTGTGCAAATCGCTTTAGACAAATTACAAGACAAGCTTGGATTTATGCTCAGAACAATGACAGGCAGAATACGTTAGTGTATTGCCAACCACAGGAGTTACAGTCCAAAATCAAAACCCCTTGTTAGGAAAGCTCAAGGTCCAGCCCATTCCCATTTCCCAGGCTCTTTTCCTACTACTTTCAAGTAGTTTCACAATCAAGATGTCCAAAAGCAAACTCACACTTCCCTTCCCCAACGTGCTGTGAGTTTTCCAGTGACCTCGCATGCTTCCTGGCAATTAGATGTGAACCATTATCCTCCCCAAACTCAAAAGGAATATCCTTCTCCTTGCCTTTGAGCCACCTCTAGCCAATTACCAAATCTTCTGGATTCACCTCCTAAATATCACATCTCAGGTGCCATTACTGGACTCCAGACTGACAAGCATCTCTTTTGACTTGGGTTTTGCAATAACCTCCAAAATGGTCCCACTGCCTCCGCTTCTGTTCTTTTCAAATCCATTCTCCATACTGAAGCTAGAGTGATAATTTTAACAACACAACTTAGGTCATGTTTTGACCCAGCTCAAAAACCTTTCATGATTTTTCCATTATCCTTAGGATAATGTACAAATCCAAATCCCTTAGCCTGGCCTATGAGGGTCTCCAGGATCGTATCTTTGTCTACAGCCTTTTTCACATTCTGCTCCTTGTGATACATTCTAGCTATTATGAATTCCATTTCTTGCCCTTGAGTAAGTCATGTTCCCTATTACCTCTTACCCTCTTTCAATCTGATCCCTCTACCTGGGAAATTCAGACTTCCACTGTGTCCATCTGACCAGCTTCTACATATCTGTCCAGTTTCAGCTTTAACATATTTCCTGTGACAGGGCTTTTATGTAGTTCAATCCAGATGAAATCCTCTGGCCAAACCCTCTCATCCCATACCAAATTCAACATCCTTTGCATAAAACTCATTACATATTACTTCAATTGATTGCGTAATTGATGGTCTTTCTCATTAGAATTCAGGCTGTTTTAGGGCAGGCTTGAAATATGTACCTCTGTAATTCTGCTGCCTTGCCCAACACATGAAAAACACCCGTAAGTGTATGCAGAGTAAACTAATAAATGAATATCAGTCAATAATACATTAAATATCATGATGTTAAATTACTATATGTGAAAGGTTTCATAAATACAATATAGACCTTGAATGCAAGTCCCTGAAATTAGGGACTTGTTTACTTTTGAACACCAATACACACTCCCAACCCCTGATAATAGTGCCTGAAATACAGTAGGCAAAATGGGAATCCCTGTAATTTTTGTGTAACATTTATGTAATCTAAGCATTTAAGAAAAAAAAAAAAATATATATATATATATATAAAATCCATGCATTTTAAAAGTGAACAACTATTTCACATCATGATGTGCATATTTTTGATATACCCATGTTTCTTAACTTTTTCTACCTAAATAAGGATTAAAGTTAAGATGGCACACTGTAAAGGAGAAATTTATTTCAGGTTTTGAGTTGCACCTCAAAATCCATGCAAATTCCCTATTCTACATCACTGTGGATTTGTGCTTGTTTTAATATAATAATAAGCTTTTATTTCACTTGCTGTAGGCAAAACTGATAATCGAGAAATGTATGCCACACATACTGTCTGACTCTGCACGCTTTCTGGCACATGGTCATATGCCATTGGCAATATGCTTAACCTACTTTGAGAATGAATGAGATCCCAATCACTAAACTGGGAACCATGTTATTGCCAGAGATGTGCTGTGACATCGGTGGTCTGCCAAGTATGAAAAAACCATTTGGGGATGAGGCTTTTGGGGTTCCTTTCTGGAATTCTGTACATGGAGAGTCTCCTATAAATTACTCAAGGAGCTAACCCAGACAGGAGTACTTGCTCACGGATACCTCACAGTTTTTTGAGTCTATCTCTTGCTCCCCCTTCTACAGCCCTCTGTCTGCTCTTTCATAGCTTCTTTTTCCAGTAGCCTCTGTTCTGCCCTTTTCCTATCTCCCAGATATAATTGCACACATTGACTCATGCCCTTCCATTCTCTCATGCATACAACTTGAAGCTTTTGAGGTCTCTTGCATTATTTCCTATCCTAACATTTCCTCACTGTTGAATATCATCTGCAAATTTAATTAGCTGACAATTTATTCCTTTTGCCTAGTCATTAGTGAAGTTGAATAACTTCATGGAAAGGGAAAAGAAAAACTTTCTCACATGCCATGTACAGAAGAAAGAATTTCACCCTTTTTTTAAATTTAACTTCTCTAGTTCACATAATGGGGGAAACGAGGCAATGGAAGTCCAAACCAATCACAAGTCCGAGATATAAAAATACAATGGGATTTTTTAAAAATCAGTAATTCTAAATTAAAAAGGCCAGAAGCTTAACTAGAACAATGCAGTTGTTTGTGGCACAAAGCTGTTCCATTTATTTCTGTATTTCTGAATGCTGTTTTTTCCCTCTAAATACTAGGTAAGCAATTTTCAAAATTATTTAGTCCTTTCTATGCCATCCACTTATACAGTATTGCCATTCTTCTGAGGGACTTCCTGGAGTCTCTAGATTCCTTCTTTGATTGCCCTGGTCTCCAAATTACTTCTCTTTCACTGATTTCAGAACTCTCTTTTTTCTTTTTTTCCCCCTGAATCAGCAAGGCAATTAGTTAATCTTGTCTTCTTTCCAGCTGTGATTCCCTGGGAAAATTTCATCTGACCTCGGTAAAGGTTACTCATGTCCAATTTTCAGGGATTGCTGCAGATGGTTTGAAATAATGACATGGCCATTCAACAGATTGGCCAGTGTCAGCTGCTTCCTCTTTGAGGTCTGTTGAGTTTTAAGCACTTAGAGAAAGCAACATCCACAAAAATCCACTGGAATTTTGCAATTGGTGGTGTATCCAGTTCCCCCAACTTATCTTCACTTTAAAGTGTTATCCTTAAATATAAATGAATATATGTGGATTATGTCACTAAAGCTTATAATTATATGATTCAGTGGGTAGAGGATGGCTATGAAGTCAGATGATCTAGTGAGCCCTTCTATTTAATTCACTTTGTGATTTCTACTCAGTAACTCCCTTTTCTGAGCCTTTGTTTTTTCTAAATGACATGACATCATGATCTACATATTTCAGCCAAATTGACTTTATGGTGGTGAGGCATAAACTTTGTAACTTACTAATTTTGGTATACATAGGGTCTACATAATACACAAAATTGAGACCAAATTAGTGTTTACTGAATAGAATGTACAGGGTGTTATGAGGCTGACTTGATGAAATGTATGGAAAGTATTATCTGGGTATAAATTATGAGTAAAATCATAATCATTTATTAATTACTACAATTGTGGAATTGACTTATACTGTTAACTGAGAGGAATCTGGAATACCTAGATAATATAAATTCATTAAACATTTCTAAAATATGTGCTAACTTATTTGTTTTGTCAGTTTATTCTGGTTAGTGCAAATGAATCTTTGTTTCTGATTAAGTATGTGGCAAAAACTCAAGATGACATCAAAAATGTAATTTTTAACAGGAATACAGATGAATATTACCTTTGAGTCCAGAATTGTGGCTCTACATAAACATTTCATTGCCCAAAGAAAATCGGATGCATGTCAGCCGATGATATAGGTGAAAATAATATTATAATTGAAGCCAGAACATATGAAGTGGGGTCCTTACTCTGCCAACGCTCTCTATGCTATCTGGTGTGGTAGGCGAAATTCTAAATTGGCCTTCAATATTTTCGCCTCCTGGTGTGCACATCCTATATAATTCCCTTCCTCCCCATTGATGTGCAAGAGTTGTGACTATGATCGAATATCCCTCCCATGATTAGGTTACACTATACGTCAATGGTGAAGGGATTGTTCAGATGTAATTTAGGTGCCTAATAAATTGACTTTAAGTTAATCAAAAGGGAAGTTATCTGGGGTGGACCTGGCCTAATCAGGCCAGACAAGCCTTTTGAAAGATAGTCTAGAGGTTGGTGAGAGAAAAACAGAGATTCAAAACAGCAAAGAAGCCCTCCTGTTGCACTTGAAGAAGCAAACTTTCATGTTGTGGCGAGGGCCACATGGCAGAGAATGGGGGGCAGCCTCTAGGAGCGCAGTCCTACAACCACAAGGAATTGAATTCTTCCAAAAGCCAGTGAATTTAAAAGAGGACCCCAAACTCAAATGAAATTACAGCCCTGACTGACACTTTGATTTCAACCTCATGGACTCTGAACAGACCAGTTAACCCACCCCTGGAATCCTGATGGACAGAAGTTGTGAGATCATTTATATGTGTTGCATTAGCTACTATGATAGTGAAAATGTGTTATACAGTAACAGAAAACAAACAGATTATGGATAATGTGCTACACTTGATGTCCCACTATTAAAAGACTCAAGAATACAATTTCTTCTACATTTTTGAAATATGTAAGAAATAGCCTAATGTAAAATATTCTCATAATCTGTATTCCTCAAGATTTAACTTAAAGTCCATCTTTTCCCATATTATCTTAACATGTACTAAATTAAACTCTTTGGCTGCCTCTTCCGTCTACAAACTACCAATCAGCTTTACTACATATAGTTCATCTCTTGATTAATCGTCTCACCATCTATCCAGGACCCAAAGCTAGAAACCTTGGGGGCATCCTTTATTCCTTCTCACTTTGAGCCTCCCACATTAGATCAATTTTCATCCCATCTGAGAAACATCTTTTAGCTCTGACTACTCTTGTGCATCCTCACTATTCATTTGGACAATTGTTATGTCTTCTCACTTCTGTTTACTCTATCCTTCCATTGCTGCCAGAATTATTGTAAAAAGAAAGCTGCATTTTTTTCATTCTCCTGCTGAAACATACCTAAGGGTCCTCCACATGGCATTTTTTTATTCTTCATTATCTGGCTCCAGCCCTCTCCTCTCCTTTCCCAACATGATCCCTATATTTCTGCCACACTTAACTTTCTATGGCTATACCGGCCCCTTTCAATGTGCTATGAATTGGAAAAAACTACTCCCTTTGCCCAGAAATAGAATTTCTTCGAAGGCTGTTTCAGGTCCCAGCAGGTAAACTCAACTTCAGAGAAACCTTGTAAGAGAGGCTTAGACCAAGTTTGTTCTCTCTTCTTCACCCCTTCAGAGCAAGTTTTCTCATCTCTGTTACGGAACTCCTTGTACTGAATTGTTCAGTAGTGACTCCTCTGACAGTCTCCTCCACTGGACAGAAACCTCCGTGAAGACAGGGATTATGGCATATAACTAAGAAAATTATTTCTTCAATGCATGCCATTGAATAAAGGGGAAAAAAGAATAAAAACGTTGCCAACCTCATGTATCCAATGAGACATAACTTTGGAAATGAAATTTCTTTTTTCAATTTGTCCTTCAGTAACCTTACAAGATAAAGCTCGCCATTGCCATTTTTTTGATGAAGAAACTAAGACTCAATAAACATTTATTCCACTTACCCTTTTGCTTCCACTAGAGTAACATGTCTGAGATGTGAGAGTCTGCATACCAAGTCTTACTCAGATTTCACCATGCCACATCTCTCTTGGGAGCGGAATATGTTTTTGTTGCAGGTGTTGTTGATCAGCTGATGGAAGGGAGAATGTAAATTAAAAAATAAAAAATAAAAATAAGGCTTGAGAGAAATTATGTGAAATGATCCTTGTAAATTCAACATTTATCACCATTTTGTTGATGTGGTGAAAGAATTATAAATACACCATTGTAATGATGTAACACATCAGAGCCCTCAATAACTTGCAGAGTTGAATGGCCTGCTGAATGTAGTTTTCAAAAGAAAAAGAGGGACAAGAATGAAAGCACAGTCATTTGGTACATTGTTCAAGGCTCCCATGTGTTACAATCCCTTTGCTTTATTGCTATTGTTTAAATGCAATGTATTATAAGGAACATGCATTCAATTGGACAATGAAGAAATGCCTAACATTAAATAAACCAATTTTTAAAACATATTTATTTACTTCTTTCCCACATCACACCAATCTTTCTCTCTGTCTCTCTCTCTGTCTCTCTCTCTCTGTCTCTCTGTCTCTCTCTCTCTGTCTCTCTGTCTTTCCTCCACCCTTTCCTCTCTTTGCCTTTACAAACCACACATGTAAACACAATCCTAATGTGTCCAGTTTCCCAACTTGCAGATCTGTGGTCAGAGGGCCATAAGCTTATGGAAAAAATTATGTTGGCCTGGGAAAATATGGTCTTCTCCTCTTCCCCCTGCCCCACCCTGCTCAAGATTGGTGGGACTGATGGAGAGTGTTCCTTTCTTATAATGAATGACTTCATGCCCCAAAGAGCTGAAGTGAAAGAATAAACCTGAACATAGCCTGACCAATATCAGTCTTCTGAGTACAAGACCTGTACGCAACTAGACAGCTAACAAATATTGAATGAATTCAAGTTTTCTCTTTAATTTATGTCCTGGTACATAGAAAATGGTGAAAACTAACACATTGTGTTAAAGAAAATTATACTTTGACAATCAATGTCATCATGACCATCAAGACATAATAATTATAATAATAAAAGCAATAACAGCAATGACAATAATAGAATAATATTTTCAACAACTTTAATAGCCAACAATTCCAGAGCGCTAAGTGTTTTCATCTGCAAAAAGCTAATACCCTATTTCCCAATGTGGACTGAGAGTAGGTTCTTTCTTTTAATCCAGTGGACTCTCACACTGACTGCACAGACCCTCTCTGCCCACCCACCTCCCATCCCCAGATTTGTGAAACGAAACAGTTCTTCATTGCTATCTCCCACTTCATCACTGGGGAGAAAGAGAAGGGTTCCACACCTAGTGGGGAATAATGTTAATTTCACCATTTTAAGTTTGCCGAAGCTGATGAGGAAAGCAGCTGGCATTCCAGATAGCTTGTTAGTTAAGGCCCCCAGTCACCAGCAACCTCCACATTGCTAAATCCAAAGGTCAGTCAAGTCCTCAACTCACTTGACTTAGAGCATTTTTGTACATAGTCTATTTCTTCCACTCCCTCAATTACTTTAATTCCATGTGGCCACACCCTTCTGGCTTTTCTCATACCACTATTTCTTCAGTTCCTTCTGTGGTTTTTCCCTTTTCTTCTTGGCCTCTTAATCTTTGAGAGCTTCAGGGCAGTATTCATGGATTGCTTCTCTTTTCTAACTATACTCACTCACATAATGGTCACATCCAGTATCCTGGGTTTAGATACCACCTGTCTGCTGAACTTTCCCAAATGTATACCATCAGACTTGGCCTTTCTTCCAGAATCAAACTTTCTATAGTCACCTGCAAATCTGTTATCTCTAATTTATCATGTTTAAACTAGAACTTCTAATCTTTTAGTCCAAACACGCTCCTCTTTCACTCTTTCCAGCAAATCTTAACTGTTTTAATCTTCAAACTTTATCCAGACTGAGCTTTACCACATCAGCTGATACCATCCTGCAACCATCATCCCTTATTTGCATTATTGCATTGGCATCTTGAGTACGCTTCCTACTAAGTAACACTTGACTAAACCACCCCTTTCAATCTATTCTCTCACATCAACAAGAGTAAAAGCAAAAGTGACTTTTCTGCTCATAATCCTACAAAGGCTTCCCATCTCAATCTTTGTAAATGCTAAAGACAGCGTCCCTAAAGTCCTGCACACTCTGACCTCCCATTTTCTCTCTGATTTTATTTCTTGTTTATATCTTCTGTACTCACTCAGCTCAATCAGTAGCCTCACTGTTTCTTTAACACTCCAGACATGCTTCTGTCTCAGAGCCTTTGAACTTGTAGACCCCTCTCCTTGGGATGCTCGTTCCTGCAAACATTCATGGCTCACTCTTTACCCCTCAAGTCTTTGCTCAGACACTTTTTTCTTCTCAATAGGGCCTTGCCTGACCTCTCTATGTGAAGATTGAAACCCTCTTCTCTGCCCCCAATAATCCACATACTTCTTTGTTTCATTTTTCTCCCTTAAACTTATTACCTTTAAAATACTATATAATTTACTTAATTTTGTTTATTGTTTTCTTCTCCCACTAGAATTTAAGATCCATGTCTCTTTTGTTGATACATGTATCCCCAGTACTTAGAAAAGTGCCTGAAACTAAGTCGGCCAGCATCAATACAAATTTGTTGAATTGAATTGAATTAATTAATTTAAAATGAATGAATGAATGAATGAATTGAGTTTAAAGGACTGGGCTGCCCATGCACAATAATCCATCAATCTTTTGAATTAATAAAAAACCCATTTCCCTCTTATCATGCAGGCATAGTATATATGGTGAAATTCAAACTACTTCACGATAGTAAAACCACATCACATTGAGCATGAAATAGTGTCTATGGGTTTCGTATAATTTATGGAACAGTTTAGTGACCACATGGGGGAAATCTTCATTTCATGGTGTCATTTGCTTAGAGAACCCAGACCACGGAAAGGGGATTACCCAGGAGACCCTTATCAACACAACCTGGAATTTCGCTTTGTGTCATGAAATCCAAACATAGGTTTCTGGGAGAAGTTTGTTTAAATGGTCTCTCATGTTCCCCCAAAAGGGTCCCCTGATACCTCCTACGTAATTAAATCTGACTTCCTTTATTTGGGGCGAAAAATGATGGGAGGAGCAAAGTGAACATATTGAGAGGGAGGTAGAATGATCTATGCTTCCTGCCCTGAAACACAACACAAAACAAATTACACACATTTAGAAACAGAACATGTAATTCTTACCATGTTTCTATGAGAATGCTGTCTTTCTAAAGATTATGCTTAGTCGCTTCTTAATGTGGCTGTTAGAGAAGAGAGAGGGACATGCTCAATGAAACTGCTGTCCCTGAAGAAATAAGTCGGGGCTCTCAGGGAGCCCACAAGGAGCACTCAGTTCTTATTTTCTAGACTGTGTCTGCATTCATAATTAGGCAAAGTATTCAGACAGGTTGAGATCAAAATACCAGTGTTACTAAAGTTGTATTGGAATAGGTCAACCACAGTTGGGTTATCTAAGAATTTACCCTCTAAAATGACAACCAGCCCCTTGGAAGTTCACTGTTAACTCCATCACCCTTTCTATTACAAGCTTAGGGTGCTAATGGACAAAGAAAGCTGTCCTAAACTCTGAAAATGATATCCAGGAAGGTCCTGAGTGGATCATGCTGAACTCCTTCTCTTAATCCTACCAATTAGGGAATTTACTTACCTCTTGAAAATGAAAGAGGAAAGAGGTAAAGAGAAATCAAAAGTATTTCTAAAATATTTTCCCTATGAAAAGAAAACTTTCTCTTATCTATAAGAGTATAAGGAATGGGGGATTTTTGTTCTTGCCTAGCAAAAGGAATTAAGTTTAGCCCCATCAGTACTCAACCTTAATGTCCTGTGGGAGAAATAAAATAGGACAGAAAACTTAACTTTAAAGTAGCTGTCAATTGCAATACAACCCTTTTAGACTACTCACTTACCATCTTATTAAGAAAGTGCATATGTATGGGTGGTGGGAATGACTTTTATTTTTAATAAAGGAAGAAATCTTACCAGTAGAGAAATGAAACCAAATGAGCAGAGGGGCTGACACCAGAGTAATTTCTGGATGTCTTGATACAGTGTGGGCTAGAAAATTAAAGGTAATTGCAAAATACTTTGTTGGTTAATATTTGTGACTCAATGCACTAAAGAACATGTGTTTGTGTGTGTGTTTGTGTTTATTATGGTGAATCAAACTTATATCTAGTCTAGGTAGAGAGTCGCATTTTATTTTCACAAACACAGAAAAGAAGTATAGATTCAAGTGCTACCCCATTTAACAGATTAGAAGACCAAAGTTTAGACTTACTGATCTATCCAAGGATTTACAGCTGTTTAAAGGTGAGTCTGAGACCCAAATCTCTATCATTGACACCTGAGCTCAATCTTTCAATCATTCTTTTGCTTTGTCTGCTTTTTTTGACTGAAGAATTTCCTATTTGTATTTAACTGTCCAGTATGAATAATTTTCCTTTGCCAGCATAGCAGAACAAGGCAGAGTGAGTTTCAATTTCAAAAGTGTAGAATTGAAGGGGGGTCAGTGATTTCCTTCTGCTGAGCCACCAAAGGCAACGAACTATGTAGTAACTTCTTTGAGCGTAGAGACTGTAACAGTTTTGTTCACCACTGAATCCAAGTACCTAACACAGCAATTGCAGTCAGTATTTGGGCAATGTATGAATGAGATTTCTGTCTTGGATTGGACTGTGTTTGGTGATGAATTATGAGAGATTGTTGGGCAAAGTTTCATGGGATGATTGTCTTACTATCTTCACCTACTTTTCCATCTCCTCCTTTTACTCAACTGTCCTTTTCCCCTGTGATGGAGGACTTAGTTAAAATGGGTGAACATATTTTCAAACATAGTTATTACTTATATTCTACAGCTGAAATCTACATTTGTTTAACTCTGTCATATTCAAACTTTGTTCTTATTTTGGAAAAAATAGGAAGAAAGCTTCTCTCTGGGTAAGTTTTGCTGGGAGCTAGAGTCTTGGTGTGGGCTCTAAGATAGGCAGATGACCTATACCAGGCCGATGAGATGCTCCCACTGACAACTTTAACTCTTGAGAGATTGATGCAGAGATACAGGAATGGTAAAGAAATTATTCATGTTAGCAGCAGCACCAAGAGTCCTATAGCAGGACTGGTGAAAGTCCAGTGGCAAAGGCAGCATGCAGAGACCACCCACCTGCAGCAGCAGTGTTTCCAGTGAGTACAGTCCACAAATGTCTTGGTTCCTGTGTATATTTGGAGCCTGATTGATTAGTCTATGATTAATTCTGTTAAGTAATCAATACCTTTCAATAAATTGCTTTTTTGACCAAAGTATCCATTCTCTCTCTGTTACTTGTGACCAAAAACCATGACTGGCACAGAGATTGGTAACAACGAGTGGGTTTCAGTCAACAAGCCCCAAGATGAAAGAAGGAATCTCTGACGGACTACCTGGCCTAATTGGGGATGAAGTCAACAGTAATTTTGCTTAAATTCAGGGAAGAGTATTTTTATGTCTATGGCATGCAGCAGTAAAACAGCTAATTAAAGTATCATCTGTATATTCTTAAGAGTCAAAGACCCATTAAACCCAATGCTTTGGGAGCTGCATTGTCACTGCTATAAAATAGTATGGCCAGAAGCAGCAGGATGGGGTGTCTCCTCCTAATAGCACTTTACAACCATAGTGAAAAAGAATGAAATGCACAAAGCCCTAAGTTCTTAGCTCAAAACATCTAGGGATATTTTTTTGACTTGAGAAATACAAACAAATCTCTTCTCTTCTACAGCCACAAGATTAAAGTAGATGACAACCAAATATCTGATTTTATAAGATGTCAAGTTA
>JAQZBX010008074.1:0-48931 GCA_029593785.1 Cabassous unicinctus | reverse complement strand
AAACTCTTAAAAATACTGTTTAGCAACAGTTATCAAGAAGAAGAGTTAGCGTTTTAGTCAACTATATATTTCATCTTTCATTGTGGTTCCCGTTTCAGAAGACCCATTGATTTTTTAGGGACCTGCCAGTCTAGTCAAAAGAAATCACAAATCCTTAACTAACATATGCTAACTTTTCTTTGAGGAACAAAAGAAGCATCTTTGTTTGTTCCTCACCAGCAAACACCAAGTCAGCTAAAAGGAGTCCTTTCAGTAGCAATGTTAGCAGGGAAATTCAATTGTATTTAATTAAGTTCTTCCCCAAAAAAACTGCACCCAGAGGCACTGGAGAGGTTATCAGGGGTCAGATGCCTGCCATGACTTTCTGACCCTCCCAAAATGCAAAATAAAAGATAGTGGTATCCCTGCTGGTAAGATGGTCTTCCACGTTTGTGTGTCTCCCTTTCTGCTTTAATTTAATAGCAATCAGCACAATATGGCTGCTTTTTTCTGAACAATGGGACGGGCAGAAGTTAGATTTATGGCTCTGTGAGGGGGAAGGTAGGAGACAAGGGAGGCTCACTATGGCTTTTAAGGTTCAACAAGAACATCACTTTGATACCCATAAAGAAACTTGAAAATCTATTTAACATTCATTGTTGTCAAAAATGGACAGATGGGCACTTCTGAAATTTTGTATTCTAGAATTGTCTCAAATTATCAACTTTCTTGTAGATCCTTTTTAATGCGAAGTATTCAGATGAATAAGAATTCTTCCCTACCCAAAAATAATTGTGATATTTGGTGATGCATTTAGCAGCTCTTTGACTTGACAATATTAAGTATTTATTCAGTGATCCTTGTTTTCCAAATTTCATAATTTCCACAAATCTGATAATGACCTTATAATAAGCACAATTTTTTAACATTGCCCGAAATACTAAACGTGTTTCATGAAATCAGACAAAAATTAATTAACCCAAATGTTATTTAGGATGTTGGAAGTTTAATTAAAGATGAGTCCCAGGCATTATTTCCTGAAACATTTCATGTTTAATAAATTGCATTCTTAAGTGACCTATAAGGAGAATTATAGACTCTGGGGCCCAGAGGGCATCCTAATCATCATGTAATCGAGCATCCCAGCCGATGTTTGAATTCCTCCATAATGCCCCCACCGCAGGGTCATTCAGTCTGTGGTGGGATACTTCCACAAAGACTTCAAACTCACTGCTTTCTGTGGCCTCCCATTTCCAGGGAGACAATCCTTTCATAAGCAAAATTTGAAAACATAGACCAAAAAGAGCTTTCATTGTGAGGTCCAGAGCGCCAAACTTTAATCCTGGTTCTGCAACCAACTGAGGATCTTGAGTAAGTTATTTGATCTCTCTGTGCCTGAGTAAAAAAGAAAGTAAAGATATTTGCGTGACCATCTCTGAGTCAATACCTTTGTGCTCAAATTGTGTGCTGGTTTACCTGGAGGGCTGTTAGGTCAGGACAGCAAATTGCCTTCACCTTGAGCACACACTCAGATCGGATGGTGTGGGTGCCTGGAGTGCCACATTAAGAAGGACTCTGAGGTTCTTCCAGGGTTTGTTGGAAAGAGCGCCAAGACTGAGTGGCAATTATTATCAAGGGCTCAAGCAAGCCCAGGGACGGAATGGGGAACACGCGCACACATTTATCATCTTTGCTCCAGGCAATGCCTAGAAAAGAGTCCCAGAGTACACTGGGACTGTACCTCTGTTCTAGCAAGGAATGACTAGGAAATCAGGGAAGGCAGGAGCAGGGGGATTATTTCCAGAGTGGTTCTAGTCTTAGGGATCAGATCAGCCGGACGTCTTTCCTTTCAGATTAGCAAATCAGGTTAAAAGTAGAAGACACTGTAAATTCACATCCATTCACTGTCTTGAAAGCCAACCACAAGAGAAGGGGAGAGGGGTCTAAACAGTTACTGAGCACATCTCAACAAACCTATGGGTCTCTACTCTCCATATAAGAAAACTGACTCAAAGGTTAGATGACAATTCCAAGGATACTGATACTCAGCTTCTAAATGAGAGGGAGTTGAACTAAGATCTGTCCCCAAAATATCTCCAAATATATTTTCAATAATGTTAACTATCATATTAAGTTGCCCACAAGACAAAAGTACAAAAAGGCTGTGCTAGCAGTTGTTCTGTCCATCCCTGACCATTCTGTAGAGCATAGCACACATGCAAATTCATTTGCCAGCTTTATCCATTATATCAAGCTAATAGGCAACTAATTAATTTGCTGCATATCTAAAATATATCAATCTCTCTTGGCAATAACACTGTTCTAATAAGATTATATTTTGACCTATCAATCTTTCTTTAGATGCAATGGCTTTAAAAAAAAATAATGACCAATTTATTATGCAAAACTATAGCAATATATTCTTTCCAGTACTTTCTACTTTTCTTCCATTTGATACAGAATCAACAAGTATTATAAAATATACAAGGCAGTTATTATCCGAAAAGTAAAATTACAGAAAGTAAATGTATGATATGGACAATTAGAGAGAGGAAGAGATTTAATAACTGATTATTTGAACTCCATACCCCACTTCCACCTGAATCTAAAGTGATAAAGGAGACCAATATTGTTTCTCCTGGTAACGGGTCGAGTGACCATTGCAATGAGCACCTGCAACTAACCACACTGCTCTGGATTTGTAGACCATACACAAGCACAGGTGCCACATCTGGACTGGTTTCCAAGGCAGCAGAACGCCATCTGACACCCCAGCGCAAAGCACGTGTTCTGGAACTCTTTGCAGACTAACATTTTAATTTGAGTCCAAAGTTGTAACCTTTGAGTCAGCACAAGTAAAATGTCTTAGTTCAGAATCAAAATAAGAAATACTTTGAATGCCAAGTTATTTTATATTGAACAGCTTTTCGACTAAACTCTAAGATTATTTTGCTGCAACTAAACAGAAATGACCAAATAAAACAAACACAAACACCTCAGATTAAACTGTAATAAAATTCAAGATGGACTAATCCCCCATATCAAAGAGCTGCCTTGGTTTTCCTTTGTGCATGGAGGCTGTGCCATCTGCTCTGGAGCCTGGACATGCTGCATTTGTTTCTTCCTCCCTGTGACCTTCGGGAAATGCTAAGAAAAGCAACCATTTATTGAACACCTATGCTGTGCCAGGCATTTTACACATGTCAGGTCTTTTTAATCACTGTCTGATGACAGTTCGTACTAGAGAATTAAAGTGCTAAGTAGCACTTACAATGATAAATTTAAATCTGATCAAGTTAAAGTTTTATTTTACAAAGGAATCGTCTTAACAATCTGAGGAAAAAGCCAGCCTCACCAAACACCAGAAGGAAATAGTCAAGGACAGTGGAAAACTATGAAGATCAATTTTACACCAAATAGCCCTATATGATGCAACAGAATTAAGCAAATGATTCTTGCACGACTTCAACAGAAGCTTAGTAGAGCTGTATGTACTTGGTTACCACCAAGAGGGTATCACAAGGCTGGCAAAGAGAAGATGGCCTAGGGCAACATGGTGATATGGTTATAAAGGTGGAGATAAATATTCCTGCTTTGGTGAAAGAAATAGGCATCCCTGTGAGACTGCCCTGGAAGGGGGCGGGCAACTCAGGAGAGTCAAAAGATAAAGAAAATAAATATTTGGGGAGAATTGAATTTGTTTAAATATTAAATCCAAGCACACATGTCTAAAAACTCCTGGGTGTTATAGACCCCTTTCTTTTCTGGCAGATTCTGATCAAGTCAGTGACAGTAATACATTCTATAACTACACATTCACATTGTCTCACTTATCCCTCAACCAGTCATCCCTGCTGCTGAAAGGAAACCATGAACTGAAAAATCAGAGCCATCTAGCCCCTTTTCCTGGCACCATCCAGGAAAGTTGGGTCTGCCCAGAGGAGGATCAGTCAAAGGAGCCATTGCCCACATTTTCTAGGCAAGGAAGCAGGTCCCACTGCAGGCCAGCTCTCACATCTGGTAAGAGGCAATGCCACAGGTTTTAATCCCAGACCCCTAGAATCCAAAGTGCATGCCTCTCCCACTGCATTGCCCTAGGTTGGTCCCTAATCAGTTAATATAGCCTCTGGCATATATGTATTTAGTGAGTGTAGCTTTTTGCCTTGTATTTTTAAGACAGCTGCCGAATAATCTGCAAAATATCTTGACAGTCTGTGACTCATGCTTTACAGTAACATATGCTTTCAGAATTTAATTTGCTTTTGAACAGGATTAAATGTGCTGAAAATCAGGCCGCAAGATATTCATAATGAGGGACAGAACGCGATAGTCACCTTACATGAAGAGCAATTATTTAACAGGAATTCATGAATTGCTTGACGATGTTTTCTTATGGAGACAGGCACAGCTGCCATGCTGAGAAAGTGCCAAATCTTATTCTTTTTTTTTTTTTTCCTTGTTTACAGGAAGAGAAAACCCCTCTGCCTTCTCCTGAAGTCTTCTTCATTCTTCTCAGATTGGTGCACATGATTTAGCAGAGGTGATTACAGAAGCACCTTTGTCTTTGTTTCAAAATGCTACTAGCCTTTTTTACAACTGTCTATTTGTGCATGTGTGTGGTGGGGTGTCATTTTGGTTGTTTTTATTATAATTAAAATCTATGTTATTCAGAAAAGGGAATTACACATTTTTTTATATAAAATAATGTAGAAGGCAACATAAAAGTGATGTAGAAAAAGAATTTTGACTCCCAGAGTGTTTGCAGTTGACCTGAAGAGCTGGTGAAGTCCTGAGAATCTTAGAGTGCCTTCTACAAACTGAAAGATTTAGAGCTTTATTGGCGATGAGGAGGGGTGGCATGCAACCCTGAACAGAGCTCAAAATATAGGGAAAATACATTTTCTTGAAGGGGTAGGGTGGGAACTCCAGTAACAGCCAGAGAGTATTTCTGCAGTGAGGTTTTAGGTTGGTTATTTTCACCAAGGCTGTCAACACGGAATGAATTTGTGGCAACGGGATATTCTATTGAGCCTGAAGAAAGCCTTCGTGTGCCCCACTCTCAAGAAAGGAGTGAGTTTATTCATGCGTTGCCACTACGTCTAGTATTCCCCACCAGAAGCTCAAACAGAGCTTGCTTCCAGGAGGGCAGATACAGATAAATCAACAACTTTACAAACTGGTAAAAGGACCCGCTAGTCCACACTTAGCATGATTTTTATATTTTTCTTTGAAATTGGTGACCGTGAGAATTGAATTAGAACTCTCCACCTGTTGTAGCTTTCTATATCCTGTGTTTCACAGCAAGTTACATCATTAATGAGTTAAATATTTGTTTTCACAGTAGTTGCACAAAAGATATTAAAGCCAGTATGCTCAAGAACAATGGATTGGTTTCTAATGTTGATGTTATTTTATTAAGAGAAAGGGCCTCTCCCTCTTCCACTCCCACACTGGGACTTTGAACGTTGTATCTTCCCTCCAAATCTTCATATGCCAGTAGGAAAAAAAAAAAGCTCCACAAATGCTCCAGCTCAAGAACAGATTTTTTAAATGTATAACCAATATTTAGGAGAAAGTCCACATTAAACATAAACCAAAAAGAATAAAGTGATATAATATGACTTCTCTGTTTTATCTCTGAAATATGACCACAACTTAAGTATTTTTCATGGGAAAGTCCCTACCTTAAACTGTGGCACAGTCTGTGTGTAGTGTTATCCAAACAAGGCTAAATCTAATTATTGACTGGTTTCGCTGCCTTTTGTTTCTCTAATCTCTCTCCTCCAACCCATCTCTCATATTTACCTGGATTGAGCTTTCTAAAAAAGAATTGTTGACATTCATGGTGTTTTCCCTGCTCAGAAATCACCAAAGTTTCTCCAAACTCTTCTGTTGTCATTCAGGATCTGGTACCTTTGTCCAAACCACTTTTCCAGCCTTTTCCTCTACAATCACTGCCAGCTCCTGTTTACACAGGCCTCACTCTTCCCATCATGCTTCACTCTCCAGCTGCATGACCACATTCACTGCTCCTTCTTCTGCCTTAGACTCTCTTCCCTCCTTATCTGCATCCAGGCCTCAATCTAAATGATCTAAGAGATGTAATTAACCTTTAAGCACTTTGAGAGGAGTAACTGTCTTTTTTGCTTAATTTTGACCCTCTTAGCAATTAATAAGGCATTATATTGAGTAGATGCTTAAACAAGATTTACTGGATAGATAAATGGATGGATGCAGGGATACGCAGGAGGACAGATGGATGATGATTGGGTTCATGGGTAGACAGGTGAATGGATGGCTGACATAAATGGATAAATGGATGGATGACTCAATGAATGAGTGAATGAAGTGTGAATCTTATTACATAGGA
This sequence comes from Cabassous unicinctus, assembly GCA_029593785.1. Classification (NCBI taxonomy): domain Eukaryota; kingdom Metazoa; phylum Chordata; class Mammalia; order Cingulata; family Chlamyphoridae; genus Cabassous; species Cabassous unicinctus. The sequence continues at coordinate 42,582 of JAQZBX010008074.1, read as the reverse complement.
TTCAAGTAACAGAAACCACAACTTACAAAGTCAGTTGCCATTGAAAAAATTCTGGAAAAGGACATCAATTGAACTCTCCGTTCTGGTCTAATCCAGCTGTATTCACAAAAAGATTTTAAAAAGACATTTTAAAAAGATAACTTTGCTGCTATGCCCTATGACTAGGAGCTATTTAGAATAGCTGGTTATTCCTATAGCTAGCATGAGAACGGAATTTAAATTAATCTCCCCCCAGATCAATTTCTAAATTACTGCTTAACCTTATTCTCCTTTCACTGACTGGGAAAATATTTTGTTTTCTTGATACAGTAATCATTACATCTGAAAAACTCGGTTCTCTGGAGCATCTTTGGAACTTGTAGCCACAGGTCTCTAAGCATCTACAAGATCCAGAAAAGCCTGATGCTAGTAGGCACATACTGCTCTTAGATAGGAACGTGCAGCCCTCACGCAAAGCCTGCTGACTCTTATATAACACACAATGCTGCCAAGATCTTCTGATCTCCCACAAGCACCAGACCATGAGCAGCTACTTTGATACAAGCAGCAGCACTGGCAGAGGTTAGTGTATTTACACAAGCGAAAACTAACCATTTATAGCCAATAGCTAAGCAGGTGGACAGGACAACTATTTTAAAACTGTTTTAAGACTCTTGTTTTCTATATGCAAGGATTTCATGAATTCTTTGGTAGCCACAGTATACAGTTTCCTTATAGTGTCTCTACTATTGACAAAATTCTGGAATTCTTTCCACTGATGCTTCTGGTAGTCTGAACCCATCAGGGAGAAAAAGAAGTAAGTAGATGAGTCCCAAACAGCTATGCTATAGGAGAGACATCTAACCCAGTCTTGGGGTATCATGGAAAGTGTCAGTTTCCAAGCTTCTATGACAAATACCGCACAGTGTGTTTGCTTAAACAACAGGAATTTTTTGGGTCACAGTTTCAGAGCCTAGAAGGCTTGCTTCCTCCCAAGGTCATTAGCAATCTGGCTGGCCGGCAACCCTAAGGTTCCTTGGCTCTCTCATCACATGGCCTTGTCCTCTCCTGTCTCTTCCAGGTTCCTACTGACTTCCAGCTTCTCCCTTTGGCCTTCTCTGACTGTGCCTGAATTGCTTCTATCGATAAAGTTCTCCAGGGATGACTAATCTCAAAATGCTTTAGTCTTATTCCCCTGCCCTGTAAACCTGGTACATTCGACTTTCTCAAAAGGAAACAAGATCATCAGAAATTATGCCTTCGTATCTGAAATATATTCATTGGAGCCAGAGGGATGAATTTATGTATAATGAAGTATTGAACTTGATTAGATTTGGTATTGAATTATTAAATCATTCCTTAAATAAAGAAAAAAGAGTTTCGCTCTGGAGGACAAGAATGGAATAAATCTGGGTGAAACTCTATTTGTGAACAATTCCTTGTTTTATTCAAACCCCTTTAAATTCACTGAAATGAATTTGAGTCCTGTAAAGGTCATGACTCAAAAAAGGAAAACCCCAAATTGATTTAAAGGGGCTAATCAAGGAAGAGATTTGCAGTACTTTCAAGAAACAACCTTCTGCAATGGAAGAGAATTGGCCAACAGTTCCATTTTACGGAGCCACATGTTAATGTAACAGCCAATTATTGCTCAACAAAAGCAATATCCCGATTCATTCTTTTTCACAACCTAACGACTCTGGTCTGCGAGTTGAAAAAATAAAATGATTGACTAGACACACGCCACAGAGGAAAAGTGTGGGGTAAGATTTGAGGCTTTTTACTGGATGCGGTACATTTCATTAGTGGTTCTGAGTGTCCTGCTGGGCTCTTATTTCTAAGCCTTTTGTGTGGGGTTTTCCTTTTAAAATGATACCTCAATGCAAACGTTCACATTAGTATAAGAAAACACTTAGCACATGCCTAAGAAACCTGTAGAATGGCCATGGAAAGCACAGAAATTTTTAAAGCAAAAATAAAGGGAATAAAATGGAATATTTTAGGCTGCCCTAGCAGGTGGGTATCTGGTGGTTCAAAACCTGCTCCAAAACAAGCAGGACTGTAACTGTAGCAAAAGAAAAGACTGTGTGTTCAAATAATCCCAACAAAACTAAATTGCAGACCTGGGAACATTAAAAAAAAAAAAAAAAAAAAACACCCTTCAAAAGAAAAATAAAACAATGCTCCCAAAATAGGCCCGATTATGTGGGTCACTGCATACTGTGTATGTCCCCTGTAGCATTTTATCGTGGTTACTGTTGCCAGGGGAAACTTGATGCTCTCATTATATATGTTTGTCTTTCACATCAGAGCCAGTCTTTTTCCTTCGATGCCCCCAGAACTGTAACAAAAATAAAAATAAGGAATGGACCCCATTATTACACAAATACCTACAAAGCAGAGGGAGTGACCCGGTGGGTCACCGTGTTGTCCCTGGAAGCATTGATGCCCTTGCCCCAGGGGCCCCCAGCCTTTTGTCACAGGGTCAAAGCCAGGACCTGGCTGAGTATCCTCTGTGAAGAATTAACAAGTGTGACAATTTGTGGGCCCTCCCCTCTCGGTCCCTGGTCCAGCCCGCTTGAATGCTGTAAATAGAGACATCTGGATAGAGCCCTTTCACTGCAGTAATTGAAAATGAACACGGATCAAGTTCTGGCCTGTTGTATTCATAAATCTTGAGGCTTAATTACATTAAAGGGAAATCTAGGGCCCAGCACTATGGAAACTGCAGATTCTATCAGGCGCTTGAATCATGAATCTTTAAGATAAGTGGGTTTTCTCTCCCCACCCCACCCCCAACTCTTTAGTAGAGTTGAATGGGAAATTTTCGACTCAGGCCTTCTAGTATTAATGCACCAGGAAACTTCTGAGATTTTGTGCTCTACAATTTGTACATGTGTTTCGATTACATTTTCACTGGGTGACATTTGCGGCATTTCTCCAAGCAGATCAGCATTTTGAGGCATAAAATTAGGCACATTACTATGAGTAATGATGATGGACTTGACAGATATCGAAAATATGTTTTTCCCCCAAGTTGAGCAGGAAGAGCATGCATCTAGTTAAAATTTAATGAGTTTCCAAAATAATTATGGCAATTTAACGTTCCAAATGATCTCGAAGCTCTCAGCATCCCCTTTAAAGATAATGAGTTGAGAATTATGCCCTTGGGAAATTCTACTGAAACTTATGTATGCCCATCACAAAGTTGTTTTCTTGTTTAATGTTAAAATCCATTCAGTCCTATTATCTGAAGATGGATTTAAAATGAGGTGCATGATACTGGTGGCTTGCTCTATTTATATTTTTATTTTAATTTCATATATTGCATGATATTTGGGCCACTTTGGCAAATGATTGGATGGAAAGTATTAGGATTTAATGTATTAGAAACACATCCACACCAACCATCATGCAGGGGTGAAGCCCTTTGAGGACAGGTACCATGTGTGAGTCACATCTACCCTGCAGACAGTGCCTCTCCCAGGGAGTCACACATCATGGGCACACAATACATGATGTAGGAATGGGCTAATCAATCTACAGACTGGGCCTGTATTTCCAGGATCAGCTGTAATGTTACTACTCCCCACTGTTCTGCATTCCTTGTTAGTAACCCCGTAGCATCTAATAACAAAAGCATTGGGTAAAAGCAAAAAGATGCCGAGGAACTGTGCAGAGACAGTAACACTAGTTACCATCTAATCTCTCAGACATTGTTATACATCCTCCATACACAGTCTTTCAAATGCTCACAACAATCCTTCAAGGTATACATCATTATTTCCATTTTCCAGACTGGGAAAACTGTGACTCAGAGAAATGAGGATGCTTGCTCAAAACTACACAACTAGAAGGATGAAGTTGTAAATTTTAAAAGAATCCATGCTATTTCAACCAAAATCACATAAATATCTAAGCTTTTGCAGAGATTTGCCATTTATAAAGCACTATATTAGAAGTTTCCTGCTCCCTAAGGAAGCATGAGTCTAGTGAGGGATATGATATAAATACTCAACTTTATCATCACACAAAACAGATTAAAGGAAGCAGTCCCAAAGGAACAAATAACTTTCTCCCTCACAAGGGCTCCCATAGAACTGTGTGCTTTCTTTATAATATATCACACTATATGGTAATTATCTATTTACTCACCAGTATTACCCAGATCATAAGCTCTCTGATGGTAAAATGTAAATATGTTTGCTGTTGTTTCCCAAATACCAAGCACAGTTCCTGGTGCACAGCAGATATTCATTAAGTGAATAAACCATGAGAAATGCTTTATTCTTCCTCTCCTGTGTTTCTGGGTAACCAAACAGTTGATGAAAGAAAGTTCTTTATAAAAATATTATAGCCAATAAATACAGAGGAAATGATAGAAGTAGGCAATTGCCATTTTTTAAATCCCTAATGTAAAAGTGGACCTAGCCAATGATTATAAATATATGTCAAAATCATTAGTAAATGCTTGATGGAGTGTGCACAATGGAAGGATCAGGTTTGATGCCACATGACCTACTGGTCAATCTTAGGATCTTTAAATGGGAGATGATTAGAGATTGTGTGGCTCAGGTGTGATGCAATAAGAAGCACATATGGATGACTGGACTTTCAGCTAACCAAGATGGCAAAGTAAGATACTCCAGGCTTCTGTTCCCCCTTGAACAACTAACAAAATCAAGGAGCCCCATCTTCCTCAAAACTCCAGAAAACAGTCAAATGATTGCAGTACCTAGGCAAGAGCTGAGTTAAGAATATGCAGCTTTGTATGTTTTATTACTATGTATCAATAAAATTGATTTGTTTAAAAAAAAAAAAGTGGCAAGAGAAGCTCATGGCACCCTTGCTGGCTTCTCCCCAACCCCCTCCCTGGTGCAGTATAGAGCCAGCCTGCATTCTCATTGTTGGCTCCCAGCCCTGATCTGGAAAAAGAGATGAATCCCCAGTGCACACACTGTAGTACTTGTTCATCAGTACCAATATTTTAGGTGGCAGAATGAAAGACTGAACCAGAAAACTCATCTCTGGCTCCCCCTCTGACAACTTACCCTGCCTACTGAGACAGTTTTCAGACAGCTAAAGCAGTATGAGAAACAATTAAGTCAAAGTAACCGGGTGCAAAGAATCACTACTTTTAAGAAATACAATAGAACACCCAAGAGGATGGGGAAAGTCAATTTCATAGGAAGATATACTGGGCAATGACTTTGAAAAAATGATCCTCAATATATTCAGGAAAATAAAAGAAAACACAGAGAAAGAACTAAGGATATCAGGGAATAAATGAAAGAACAATATGAGAATCTCAATAAAAAGACAAATATTTTTAAAAGTAACCAAACAGATACACTGGGTTGAAAACCACAATCACTGAAAAGAAAAGCTTTCCTAGAAGGTTTGAACAACATATTGGAGCTGACAGAAGAATCAGTGAACTTGAAGACAAGACAATTGAAATTATTCAGGCTGAAGAGCAGAAATAAAAAAATTTAAAAATGACAAAAAAAAAGTTAACAGAGACTAAGATATCTGTGGGACACCATCAAGTGTACAAATATAAGCATTATGGGAGTGTCAGAAGAGAAAAAAGAGATAAAAAGGCAGATGGAATACTCAAAGAAATAATGGCAAGATACTTCCCAAATTTAATGAAAGATATGAACATGCACACTCAAGAATCCCAACAAACTCTGAATAGGATAAACTTGAAGAGAATCACACTCAAACACATAGTCATCAAACAGTCAAATGTTGAGGAGGAGAGAGTTCTGAAAGCTGCAAGAAAAGCAACATGTTATGTACAAAAGACAACAAATAAGAGTAAAGGCTGATTTTTCATCAGAGACAATGGAGGCAAGAAGGCACTGGGACAAAATATTTAAAGTGAGGAAAGAAAACAATTGCCAAAAAAGCATTTTTCATCTGGTGAGATTGTCTCTCATAAATGAGGGAGAGATTAAGACAATCTCAGATAAACAAAGGCTGAGGGAGTTTGTCACCAATAGATCTGCCCTACAAGCAATACTAAAGGGAGTTCTTCAGACTGACAGGAAAGGGCACTAGGTAGTAGATTGAAGGAGCATAAAGAAATGAAGATCACCATTAAATGTAACAATATGGGCAATTATAAATGCCAGTACTATTATATTGTAATTTTATTGTATTTATTTTTGAGGTATGTAACTCCACTTTTAACATCTTACATGTTCTAAAATACAAATGCATAAAAAGGTATGATAAATCTCTGGATTGGGAGGTATAATATATAAAGATATAATTTGTAACAAGTATAACAAAAAGGTGGGGGGCATGCAAGTATAGGAATAGTATATATGTATGTTATTGAAGTAAAGTTGGTATCAAATTAAATGTGATTCTTACAAATTTAAGATATTAAATTTAAGTCCCATGGTAACCACAAGAAATGTATAGAAAATGTAGGCAGAAGGAAATTAGAAGGAACTCAAAATGGTACAGTCCAAAAAAGTCAAATAAATATGAATGTAGGCATTAACAGAAGAATTCAGGGACAGAAAAGGTAGAAGACTTACAAAGACCAAATAGCAATAAAGCAGAAGAAAGTCTTCCATTGTCAGGAGTGACTTTAAATGTAATTGGAATAAACTCTCCAATAATACGGCAGAGATTGGCAGAATGGATAAAAAGGCATGACCCAGGTTTATGCTGTTTAAAAGAGACGTCTTAAATTAAAAGACACAAGTAGGTTGAAAGTGAAAGGATAGGAAAAATAGCATACAAACAGTAACCAAAAGAGAGCTGAGTAGCTATACTAATACCAGATAAAAGAGACTTTAAATAAAAAACAGCTACAAGTGACAAAAAGGATCACTATTACTGATGAAGGGTTCAATTTAATAAGAAGACATAACAATTGTAAATATATATGCACCAACAGCAGAGCCCAAAAATATATGAAACAATGATTTATTTGAAATTAGAAATAGATGGTTCTACATTAGTAGTAGGAAATTTCAATATACAATTTTCAACAATGGGTAGAATATTTTAACAGAAGCTCAATAAGTATTTATAAGACATGAATGATATTATAAACCAACTAACCTAACAGAAATATATAGAACACTTTACACAACTCCAGAAGAATACACATTCTTCTCTAGTGCACATGGGTCATTCTATGAGATAGATCATATGCTAGGTTGCAAAATAAGTCTCAAAAAATTTAAACATATTCAAATCACAAAATGCAACTTCTCCAACCACAATGGTGGAGTAAAGCTAGAGGTGAAAAGGAAAGAAGAACTGGAAAATTCACAAACATGTAAATTAAATACCAAACGTTTAACAACCAAGGAGTCAAGGAAGAAATCACAAGATAAATTAGGAATGATCTTGAGGAAAACAAAAATGAAAATACAATAAGCCAAATCTTATAGGATGCAACCAGGCAGTGTCAAGAGGGAAATTTATAGCTTTGTCTATAGCACATTAAAAAAAAAAGAGAAAAATCTCAAATCAGAGATATAACCTCACCATTATGGGACCTAGAAAAAGAAGAGCAAACTAAACAAAAGACAAGCAGAAGGAAGGAAATAAGGAAGATTAAAGTGAAGATAAATGGATAGAGAATTTTTAAAATAGAGAAAAAATGTTAAAAATTGGTTCTTTCAACAAGTCAATAACACTGATAAACATTTAGCAAGACACAAAAAGAGAGAGTGAGGGGACACAAATAATGAAACTCAGAAATGAAAAGGGGAACATTACAATCAACCCCACAGAAATAAAAAAATGTATAAAAGGATTGTATGAACAACCGTACACCAACAAATTAGATAACCTAGATAAAATGGACAAATTCTTAGAAACATACAAACTACCTACACTGACTCAAGAAAATAGAACATCTCAACAGACCAAAAACAGGTAAAGAGATTGGTAATAAAACAACCTCTCAACAAAGAAAAGCCCAGGACCACAGGGTTTCACTGGTGAATTTTACCACAAATTCCAAGAAGAATTAATACCAGCACTGACCAAACTCTTCCAAAAATTTTGAACATGGGGAAACAATCCCTGACTCATTCTATAAGGCCAACATCACTCTAATACCAAAGTCAGATAAAGGTACCACAAGAAAAGACAGCTACAGACCAATAACCCTTATGAATATAGATGCAAAACTTCTCAACATAATAATAGCAAACCAAATCCAACAGCATATTAAAAGATTATACTCCATGATCAAGTGGGATTTATCCCAGTCATGCAAGGCTGGTTTAACATAAGAAAGTCAATTAATAGAATGAAGGAGGGGAAAGCATATTATCATCACAATTGATGGAGATAAAGAATGTGACAAAATCTAGCATTCATTCTCGATAAAAACATTCAGATAACGAGATCGGAGGAAACTACCTCAACTTGATAAAGCATATAGACAAAAAACTCATAGCTAGCATCATACTCAATGGTAAAACACTGAAAATTTTCTCTTTAAGATCAGGAACAAGACAAGGATGTCCACTGTCACCACTGTTATTCAACATTTACTGGAAGTTCTAGCCAGAGCAATTATACAAGAAAAAGGAAAAAGGCATCCAAATTGGAAAGGAAAAAGTAAAACTTTTCCTTTTTGCAAATCCAGGAATCTCTGCCTGGGCCTCATCTCCTTGAGTCTGTCTGGGCTTCTCTGTCTTTCTGCAGTTGAAGTTGAACCTGGGGTCCTCTCTCTTACATGGCAGGATAAAGACGTTGGTGGCTCTCTTTTTTTCTATGTCTCTCTTCTTTCTCACTGTGTTTTCAGTTTATATAAGACCCATCAAGAGGGCAGAGACCCAACCTGTGTCATTCTTCATTGGCATAGCCCAATCAAAACCCCTAAAGCAATCTAATCAAGTGATCAAATTAAAGGTCCATTAACTGAATTTAAACGGCCCCACACCCACAGGAATGGATTAGTTCAACATAATCTTTTCTGGAATTCACAAAATTCAAACCTTCACAACATGCAAAAATCAGTAATGATTCTATACATTAATAATGAACAATCTGAAGAGGAAATCAAGAAAAATATTCAATTACAATAGCAACTAAAAAAATCAAATAATTGGGAATAAATTTAACCAAGGATGTAAAGGATCTATACATGGAAAACTACAAAATACAATGAAAAGAAATCAAAGAAGGCCTAAACAAATGGGAAGACATTTTGTGTTCACAGATTGGAAGACTAAATATTGTTAAGATGTCAGTTCTACCCAAAGCAATTTACAGATTGAATGCAATCCAAATCAAAATTTTAATGGCATTCTTTGCAAAAATGGTAATCATCAAATTCATATGGAAGGGTAAAGGACCCCAAATAGCCAAAAATATCTTGAAAAAGAACTGAGTTTGAGGAATCACACTACTTGATTTTAAAATGTATTACAAAGCTACAGTAATCAAAGTAACATGGTAAAGGCACAAGAACAAATATGTAGACAAATGGAGTGGAATTGAATGCTTAGAAATAAATCCACACATCTATGGTCAACTGATATTTAACAAGGTTGCCTAGTTTAGTCAATAGGGAAAGAATAGTCTCTTCAACAAATGATGCAGGAAAAACTGGATATCGATATTCAAAAGAATAAAGGAGTATTCCTACCTCTACTCCTACCTCATACTATACACAAAAACCAATTAAAAATAGACCAAAGGCTTAAATATAAGAACCAAAACTGTAAAACTCCTAGAAGAAAACATAGGGAAGCATCTTCAGGACCTTGTATTAGGCAGTGGCTTCTTAGACTTTACAGCCAAAGCACAAGCAACAGAAGAAAAAATAAATAAATGGGACTTCATCAAAATTTAAGATGTTTGTATAGCAAAGGACTTCACCATGAAAATAAAAACACAACCTACAGAATGGGAGAAAATATTTGGAAATCACATATCTGATAAGGGTTTAATACCAATTGTTCTAGTCTCTTAGGCTGCTTAAAGCAAATAACATGAAATGATTTGGCTTGAACAATGGGAATTTATTAGCCTTCAGTTTTGAGGCCAAGAAAATGTCCAAATCAAGGCATCATCAAGGTGATGCTTTCTTCCCAAAGGCTGGCTGCTAGTGATCCTTGATTCCTCTTCCATATGGCAAGGTACATGGCGGCGTATGCTGGTCCCTCCCTTCTCTTCCCGGCTTTATTGATTTCAGCTCTTTGTTTCCAAGACCTTCTCTCTGTGTATTCATTCCATTTATGAATGACTCCAGTAATAGGATTAAGACCCATCCTAAATGGGGTTGGTCACACATTAACTGATACTTTGGGGTATCATCAAAAGGTCCTATTTGCAATGGGTTTACATCCACAGGAATGGATTAAATTTAAGAACACTTTTTTCTAGGGTACATACAGCTTCAAACTACCACACCAATATATAAAGGAATACTATAAATCAACAAGACAAATGACCCAATTTTACAAAGGGCAAAAGACTCGAATAGACATTTCTCCAAAGAAGTTATACAAATGGCTAATGAGCACAAGCAACGATGCTCAACATCATTAGCCATTAGAGAAATGCAAATCAAAACCACACTGAGATACCATTTCAGAATGGCTATCAAAAAATGGAAAATAACAAGTGTTGTTCCGGATATGGAGAAATAAGAACACTCATTCATTGGTGGTAGGAATGTAATATTATGCATCCTCTGTGGAAAATATTTTAGTGGTTCCTCAGAAAGGTAGTTATAGAATTACCACATGACCCAGCAATCCCACTTCTAAGGATATACCCAAAAGAATTGAAAGCAGGGACTTGAGCAGGCATTTATACACCAATGTTGACAGTGGTATTATTCACAATTGCCAAAAGACAGAAGCATCCCAAATGTCCATCAACTGATGTAATGACAAACAATTGTGGCACATGCATACAAGAAAATGTTATTCAGCCATAAGAAGAAATCAAGTTCTAATACATGTGGCAACAGGGATGAACCTTGAGGACATCATGTTGAGTGAAATAAGCTAGATACAAAAGGACAAATATTGTATGCTTTCACTGATATGAAATAATTAAAATAAGCAAATTCATAGCTATAAACTAGAATACAGGTAACCAGGGCCAGGATTTAGGTAGGGATTGGGGATTTAATGCCTAGTACAGAGTTTCTTTCGGGAATGATGGAAAAGTTTTGGTAATGGATGATGGTTAAGGTAGTAAAGCATTGTGAATGTAATTAACTCCACTGAATTATATTTGACTTTTGTCAAAGGGGGAAAGTTTAGAATATATGTGTGTGTGTGTGTGTGTGTGTGTGTGTGTGTGTGTATAACTAGAATAAAATTTTTAAAAGCCATAGGCTTGTACATTAACACTGAACCCTAACATAAACTATGACCTATAGGTATTAGTATAATTATAGTAATATTGCTTCATTAACTGTAACAAATGTACCAAACTAATGCAAACTGTTGGAAAATTGCACATGTGACAGGGTATGAGAACTCTGTAGTCTCTGCATGATTTTTCTGTAAACCTACAAATTGTCTAATAACTTTTAAAAAACACATAGCACCCTCTTTTAAGTATCTTGCTTTAAAAAATGTGCCAGTATCTAATTGAGCCTCTAGATATAATTACCTGTTTATAGAAAATATAGGGAATAGAAAAACAAATTAATAGTTACTCCAAGGTGGAGATCAGCAAAATCTAGAATATGAGAAATTGTGCAAATAAATCACTCATTTCTCTCACAGAGCAATGGTATAGGTTAGAGGAAAGAGGGAAAGGAGACTTATAAAACGAAAGTGAGGGGAATGAAAAAAAAAGGAAAAAACAAGTGAGGGGAAAGGATGTGGCTCAAGCAGATGAGCACCCGACTCCCACAGGGGAGGTCCTGGGTTCAGTTCCTGGTGCCTCCTAAAGAAAAAACAAGCAGACGATGAGCTCAAACAATGAGTAAAAACAATGAGCAGACAGACAAGAGAGCTATCTGGGGTGACGGATTTTTTTTTAAGTGAACTTAAGAAACATAACAACATATGCAGACTATAGAAATTGTTTGCATCTTGCTTCAATCCTACCAATGCAAAAAAAAGATATTTTTGAGACTATCTACATAAAAGAAATATGGACTCAATATTAAATTGTGCTAATGAATTACTGTTAATTTTGTTAGGTATAATAATAGCATGGTAGGTATGTAAAAAATAGATGCATATACAGAAATCTTTGTCAATTAAAGATGCATACTGAAGAACTTATGGATAAAATGGCATGATATTTGAAAATGTCTATGATATATTAAAAACTAACTTGATCCTCGTAATTTCTCTATGAAATAGGGTAGATTTTATATATTTTTAAGGTGAAGACATAGGGAACCCAATTTTCTTGGGTTGCCAAGAATCAGTCAGCTAGTGGTAGGGTTTACCACTTAGTCAGCTAAGTGGTAGGGTTTACTTCTTCTAACTCCTAGCTCAGTGCACAACTCTATTTCACAGTAGATCTTTAACTCCAATAAATGGGGATAGCAACAGAAACTTAAAATCAATATTTATTATTATGCAAATAACTTTGCTGAATGCTTTTCATACATTATTTCATTTGATTCTCACCACAAACTCATGAGGTATGTACTGTTAGCCTCATTTTGCAGTTGAACTGGAACTCAAAGAAATCATGTGTTTTGCCCAGTGTGGCCCAGGATTCAAGCCCAGATATGTCTGGCTCCATGTCTTTTAAGGAATGCAGGTCTTTTGCAAGTTCAGCAAATAAACAGGCAGTATATCTGTCCTTTGGAAAGTTACAATGCACATTAGCTCAGTCCAGGTTCTATGGTAGCAAAACATCTTTAACTTCCTTTATCCATCATTTCCCAAATTTTGACCGTGGAACCATTTCTTACACTTAACTTCTATTAAGCTCAAGTGTACCCACAGAGCATACGTTGAGAAATGTTCCACTACTCCATGCTAATACTGGGTGAAATCTAGTTACATGTGTGACATATTTGAATTTGGGGATATTAATGCATATCGTAACTATTACGGAAAAGAAATAAAGTCATTTATTTAGGAAGAACATAGTTGATTATATATGAGTGGATCATTTTCAGTTGACAAGCAACTATTTTTGTCTCTTAAAAAGTCAATATTGTTTCTTTCTAAGTATTTGGACTCCTAAGAATTATGCTTTCCAAAGAGTCCATGAGGTCTTTAAGCATCCCTTCCCCAACTCAAGCTCATTGGAGAGTTTATTACCTAGAACAGTGGACACAAAAGGCAGAGGAAATTCTCTTTGCAAGATAGCCTCCCACTTTAATGCCTGTGAAATATAAGCTCAAGGCTTTTGGTCAAATTTTAGAGGAAATGTGTGAATTTTTTTCTCCATATGTGGAGCTTTCAAACTGAAACTTCGTCATTAAAAATGGGGGCAAATTGGGGCAGCAATTTCAAACTGAGCTATTTTAGGAAATGCTTTCCACACACAACCAAAAATTATAACCTCTCCCTATTCTCCATATGGCCCCTTTTTAAAAGCATTTCTGACCCAAGACATCTTCGGGGATCTGCCACATAAGAGCAACAGCTCCTCACACTGTGAGCAGCACCTACTGGAGCATAAATCAGGTCTAAATAGTTAAAGTTCATCACAGAAGAGTCCTTAGAAACAAGCATGGTGAACTAAGGGCTGAGAAACTGTAAAGCAAACCTTGGCTTCAGGATGTGCCCTGCAGTAACTTTTGACTTTCAGAGCCGGTACCATTTGTAGACGAACAATTGTGAAACCAGGAAATAGGTTCGCAAATGACAAAGAAAAGCAAATCAGAACCTCCTCTTGAGAAAGGGAGAAAAGAGCATTCCAATTTAAAGGAAACTCATTCATTGAAGACAGAGTCTTCTCTCTTAAAATAAAAAATCTGTATCATAACCTATAAAACATCCACTAAAATTTTCGCAACATGCTCATCTTCCTCCACTTTTACAACTTTCCTCAGATCTCTCTCAACTTTAATCTTTTCTAACATCACTTTTATTATTATAAAGTTTCACATTATAAGATCTGATACGCACATTTCCCTAGATTTTTATAATCTGAGAATTTCGGAAGATGTCTGCCAGTCACTAAGCGTGACAAATGTGCACACATGGGCTGCCATTTCTTCATGAAGGCAAGGGGAGACGTGACGGATGATCTCACATCTGCTTTTCCAGTCTCACAGTCACACGGGGAGGGGACAGTCCTGTGAGCAGCAACATTTGCAAGCAACAGATTGCTGGTTTGGGTGCCCAAGACCTTCAGCAAGCTGAAGACAAGGTCGTGTTCCCTGGAAAGCTCTATTGTTGACGTTGCAATGGGCCAAACGAGCCCTAGACGATCCTGTCAAGGCTCCTTCCTGCTAAAGTCTGCATCAGCCCTCCTTTCTGCCAATTCCCTGTCTTTTCTGGTCCAACTTTATTCCCTCACCCTAAAACATCCTGCGTTTTTATTTTTTAACAAATCAGCAAATCGTATTGCTTTGTGATTAGAGCAACATAGATACGTTTCTTGGATAAACAAATAAATTATGCAACTTCTGTGTGTCATACACTGCATTTTAAAAAAAAAGAAAATGAACGAGTAATGAATTGAAGAATAAGGGATGTCCTAAAGAGTAAAGAAAAATAATTTTCATATCCTTTTAAATTGGAAATTGTACAAACACTCTATCTCACTCTCATGTACGTAGTATTATTTGTCTCTATCACATAATCATTCATTTAACAAATTTTGATTTAATGCCTATTAGGTGTCAGGGTTTGCCTAGACATTGAGAACACAGTAGTAAACACGGCAGGGTGCTGACTCTTTTAGAATTTACAATCTAATGGAAAGAATTGTCTAGTGGAAGTAGGGAGGAGATAGAAAAAGAAACTAAAGTCTTGAGCTTGCATGTTATTTGAGCAGCTAGCAGCCTCTATACATTTCAATAAAGTGAAATCAGCAGCATACGATTCACTTTTCAAACACCTAAACAGACAATTTAGTCAGGATAATTTTATTGCTTATTTCATTTCTATGACTAAATAATGAGTATCAGCAATTTTACATAATAAAGGAGGAGGAGTTAGAGGAGGTAGAGGAGGAGGAGGAGAAGGGGGAGGAGAAAGGATAGAAGAGAAATTGAATACTTACTAAGTCCCCAACCAGGCGCTTCATTATCAAAACTAGTATCCATTAATTTTCAAAATCACATTCTAAACCTAATGTTTCTCCATCCTAC
The DNA here is from genome assembly GCA_029593785.1 of Cabassous unicinctus. Taxonomy (NCBI): domain Eukaryota; kingdom Metazoa; phylum Chordata; class Mammalia; order Cingulata; family Chlamyphoridae; genus Cabassous; species Cabassous unicinctus. The sequence goes on along the minus strand of JAQZBX010008074.1, from coordinate 27,356 downwards.
AGATGCAGAAAACTGTGGAAGTTTAGATGACTTTCCCACAATAATCCTGCTAGAAGATGGCAGAGTTGGAATTAAAACTCAGGACTCTCTTACCGTAGAACAGGTCCAGTGGGAGAGTACAAATCCCATATAAGGTTCAGCATCTCTGAATTTTGCCATAGCAGAAATCAGGATTTTTATGTGAAATCTCTTGATATGTTTTTTTTATTATTATTTGTCAATAATTCAAAATTTTTCAAAGTACTATGTGGGTCAAAAGAAACTCCTCTCCAATCAAATGCTGACCATCCATTTGAAATCATCCACTTGAAATCTCTGCTCTCCAGTATTTATTTAGCTGAAGTTACCCAACATAGCACGGTAGACCTGCAAGTGTAATTGCTATAGGCTGATACAAGGAGGCACAAGAAGGTTGATGAGTTGGGATCCATCCTCAACTTCTTTTCTTTTCTTTTTTTTTAATGTGTAAGCTTTCAATATTTTATTTTTTTATTTTTTTAAAGATACTTAGATTACATAAATGTTACACAAAACATATAGGTATTCCCATATGCCCCACCTCCCACACCTCCCACAACCTCCCACATAAACATCCTTCATTAGTGTGGCACATTCATTGCAATTGATAAACACATCCTGGGGCTTTGCCATTAAGCATGGACCATAGTTCACATTGTAGACCACACTCTCTCCCACACAGTTCTGCATGTTATATGATGATATTAAATGGCCTATATCTGTTGTTGCAATGTCACTCAGGTCAATTCCCAAGTCCTGAAAAAGCCCCTGTATTACAACTGCTTTTCCCTCTCCCTAACCCCAGAGCCTCCAGTGGCCACTGGCTCCACATCAATGTTGTAATTTCTTCCATTGCTTGAATCACAATATGTCTATAGTAGAATACATGTAAGCCCACTCTAGTCCATAGCTCTTCCCCCCATCCTGAGGAGTCTGGGATGGTGATGTCCACTCCACCTCCAACTGAAAGGGGGCTTATATCCCATGGGGAAGATGGATGGGATTATCCTGCCTGCAGCTACAGACACTCTCCATTCTCTGGGATGGCCGTTGTCCATCATCATCTCCCCTCCAGTTGTCCTGAGTGAGTCCAATGAGCTATAGAGTAGGAGTTGCTGCTCCACCGAGGTTCCAGTCCCAGCTGGCACATCGACAGCCCAAAGACTCAAGTCTCTGGACGTACACCTACAAACTCCAGCACCAAGTATAGGTTTGAATAGAAGGGACAGATAAGCCATGTTCAGGGAAGAAATAGTTGAGTCCAACTCTGTCACTCTCAGGAACACAAACTCCAAAGTAGGGCCCTCTGGCAAGGCACCAAACTCTGGAGCTATCTGCCCTGACATAGGACCTGGGTGTCTCCAGAGCCCTCAGGAGCCCCACTATTTGGGTGATATCCACTTCAGAATTCTATGAGATCCTACTGTGATGTGCATAAGTGTTACCTCTGGGATAACCTCCTGACTCATTTTGAAGTCTCTTAGCTATATAAACTCATTTGTCTTTACCTTTTCCCCTTTTTATTCAAGGTCTTTTTCCAGTCACATTGCCAGTTGGCACTTGGTAGCAATCCCTCGGTGCCAAGGAGGCTCATCCCTGGGAGTCATGTCCCACACTGGGAAGAAGGTAATGCATTCATATGTTGAGTTTGGCTTAGAAAGAGGCCACATTTGAGCAACAAGGAGGCTCTCAGGAGGCAACCCTTAGGCTTAGTTTCAATTTCAAGAGCAAAGACTCATAAGGCTAGTCATCAGTATCAAGGGCCCATCAGTGGATCATCCTCCTTTGCCAGTCACTGCCCCTGCACTTGGGGAACTGTTGCTGCTCCCTTAGAGAATGTTGCAGAGCTCTCCAGGATGGGAATTCAGTATTCTCTCATCTATCGAGTGATTCTCCACCAACTGTGACAATACCCCGTGAAAATTTGAACATTTTTATATACCTTATATTTATGCTCAGGTGAACTTCCTCCCATGCATCCCTCATCCCTGACACCCCATACCAGCAATCTTCCCCTGCCCCAGTTGTAACCCTTCTGTGATCCAAAGCTTCTTCAAAGATTAAGTCATTACGATAGCTGAATACAATTAATAGGAAAATGAAATAATAATGATAAGTTTAAATGTAAGGGATAAAATACATTTAAAAAATTTTTAACTAAAAATAAAATAAAATTAGAAGATTGGGATATTTAAAATATGAAAAATATTTTTTAAATTGTCATTGTTTTAAATGTAAACCATAGTGTAAACCATTGACAATGTTTAGTAGCTATGTTTCACTATTTTTATATCAGTTATAACAATGCTACCATCCACATATTAAAAGGTATTAAAATGGGGGGAGAGGAAAGGGGGAGGATGTTGGGTATATGACTCTCCTGTATTCTGTGTGTGACTTTGCTGTGACCTAAAACTTCTTTGAAAACAAAATGAAAAATAGTGAGTCACTGGGGAATGAGAGAGGGAAGGTGCCATGGTACAAACTGGACACTAGATATTGCAGTGATGAAAGGCAAGATGTCAAAAAAAAATTTTTTTTTAATTTTTCATTTTTTTAACTTATTTTCTTCAGTGCTACAGAATGTGAAAAAGAAAGAGACTACACACTTTGTAGATAATAGTAAATTGGATACATGTGACTAAGTCCTTGATGTTTAAAAGTAAATTTTTAATTACCTGTTTCCATACTTAAAGCTGTACATTTTCTTTTTAGCTTTTTAATGCTTCTAATATCTGTATATATCTTCTTATCATCAATGACAAATAAAAGTCCTTAATCTGTGCCATTTCTCTTTTTACTTCATCATCTATGCCAAAAGTTAATTTTACTGTTCTTTACAAAGATTCAACCTTTGGATTTATGGATCAACTTTATTAGTTTTATTTATCTCCCATTTCAATAATTTCTGCTTTTATTTTAATTAGTCATAATTATTAGGGTTGACCTTGTTACTCATTTTTTTAGCCTCTTAAGTTGAAATTTTGATTCATTTCTTTGGTGTTTGTTGTTTTTAATAAAATACATTTAAAATACATTTAGAGGTACACATTTTCCCCTGGGCCTCACCTACACAATCTTCCATAGGTTTTGATATGAAGCACCTTCATAAAGAATATATATATATATTCTCTTTTTTTTTTTTTTGAGGTACCAGGCCAGGGATTGAACCCAGGATCTTGTATGTGGGGAGCCAGCATTCAACCACTGAGCCATATATATATATTCTTAGTTATTAATTTGTAACTTTCAAATAAAAAATTTTAGAGTAAACTTAGAATCTTTTTAAAATTTTATTGTATAACTCTTTATCAGTCAATGTGGGCTATATGACATCAATTTTTAAAAATTCGTTGAGATTCCTGTGTGCTTAACACTTGACTATATAGCTGATTTTGTAAATTTTTCAAATACATGTTTAAATTATGTTAATTTCCATTTGTATTTATATATGCACACAGACACGTGTATGTATACACGTCAATTGTGTAACTTATAGTCTCTGTGGCCATACTCATTGTCTGCTTGATCTGTTTACTTCTGAAAGAGCTGCCTTAAAGACTCAACTAGATTTTTGGATTGTTCAGTTTCTCTTCATGGATATTTCAGTTGCACAAATAAGCAAGTTCATTTCTCCTCTATCAGTTTTTGATATATAAATAGACACACACTTAAGTTAACTGTCATACTTTCCGAGGTGATTGATCCCTTCACCAATATCAGAATGTCCTCTCTTTGTCCCATTAAATGTATTTTGCATTGAAATCTATATTGTCTGAAATTACTATTGGTACACATAATTTCTCTGTTATATTCCCTGATCTATTCTTTTCTACCCCTTAAATATATTATTTTTGAAATTTTAAATATAAAATATGAGATAAGTATAAAAGAATATATATAAAAATGCATATGTTATGAGGCATAAATATAAACACACATGAACCCATATCAGATTATAAAGAAGAATATTACCAATCATGTTGAAGTTTCCTGCGTGTTCCTAGCTAATCCCTATGAATTCCCCACACCAATCACCTAAGGGTAAACACGTTGTGAATGTGGTTTTTAACATTCCTTTGCTTTAAAAGAAAAAAAGGAAAAGTTTTACCAAATGTATCTGTACCCCTTACAATATATTCTTTGGATCCACTTCTTTCTTTTTTTCATTTTTGGCTCCCTCGTGTTCACTCGTGTTGCTCATTGTCTGCTCGTCGTTTCTGCTAATTGTCTGTACATTGTTTTTGTTTGTTGTCGTGTTGCTCATTGTCTGCTCACTGTTTTTGCTTGTTGTCTGTTTTTTCTGTAGGAGGCACCAGGAACGAACACCGGACCTCTCATGTGGGAGGTGGGCGCTCAACTACTTGAGCCACATCCACTGCCGGTTCCACTTCATTTTGAACTTTATATAAATGAGCTAACATTTTGTATTCTTCCCCATGCCTTGTTTTTCTTTTATTTCATTTAATATTATGTTTCTAAGATCCATTCAATGTTGTGACTTGTTGCTGTAATTAATTCATTTTACTGCTGCATGATATTCCACTGTGTGACTATTTTACAATTTGTTTATGCATTCACTTGTAGTACATATGTGGGTTCTTTCCAATTGTTTTTGTTCACCTTCGCTATTACAAACAATGCTGCTATGCCTTGAACATAATCTCCTTGTATGTTTGGGAAAGAGTTTCCCAAAACTCTTGTTTGTTGTTGTTCCCAACAACAAAGAGACAGGATATATATCCTGTCTAGGGTATCTATTTGGGAGTGGAATTTATGGGTCTTAAAAGTATACATGTATTCAACTATACCAGATCATACCAAATTGTTTTTCAAATTTGCACTGGTGCTGATTGTTCCACATCCTCAACAGCATTCAATTTAATCTTTTTTTCTTCTTCTTACCTACTGCTATCTCATTCTGAATTTAACTTATAATTCCTTGATTTGCTAATAAGAATGAACATTTTCTCATATTCTGATTAGGCACTGACATATGTTATTCTGTAAAATGCTTGTGCAAGTCCTTTGCTCAATTTTCTATCATGGTGTTCCCTTTTAAAAATAGTTATAAAGAGCTAGTTATAGACTTGGATATTACTGCTTTCCAGGTTATATGTGTTGCAAATATCATCTTCCATTTTGCAGCTTATCATTTCATTTTCTTTATGAAATTTTTAATGTCGTATACTTATCCAGATTTTCTTTTATGGTTAGTGCTCTTTGGGTCTTGCTTATGAAAGTCTTCCCTAACTCAAGGTCATGAAAATGTTCTTCTTTGTTGTCTTTTAAAGCTTTATTTATTTGTCTTTTATATATGTCTCTAATCTATCTCGAATTGACTTTTGTATATGGCATGAGGTAAAATTCAAATGCATTGATTCTATAGGACTAATCAATTGTTCCAGCACCATTTATTGAAAAGTTCATTGTTTCATCACCAATCTGTAGTATTAGGGATGATAATAATAATAATAATTTAAAAATAGCAGCCAATTTCCATACTGTGCTTACTATATATCAACCACTGTTCTAAATGGTTTACCTGTAATGCCAGCTCTATGTTTTGCAGTGCATTATCAGCTCTATCAATCAGAAAGCAGGTTTCCATTTTTATGTGGCATTCTCTTCCATTACATTGCCTTATTTGGATCTAATAAAACTATGTTTTAATTTCTAGAGAGTAATAATAATTCTTGTTATCTAATATGGCCATTTCTGGCTAATTGTACTTCCATCTAAACTTCAGAATACTTTTCTAGCTCCATTTTTTAGAAAAAACTTTCACCTTCAAATGGAAAGCATTGATTATGAAATTAGAGGGGAGAATGGCCATCTTTATAATAGTAAATCTTCCAAAATGAACATATTTTAACTTTCTATTTTTTAGGCTTTATCTAATGTGCTTCAATAAGGTTTTTTACATTTTCTCCTTTAGAGTTATCCCATCTTTTTATTTTTGTGATACCTTTGTATATAAAATTTTATGTTATTAAAATTTCTGTTTAAATGATATGTAGAACTGCAATGCACTATATGCATTGATTTGGTTATAGATCTCGTATCTACTATTTCTAATAATTAATAGATCATTTTGAGTTTACAATGCAGATACTCATAATCTATGAATAATGAGTTTTCTTTATTTCAGATACTTATGCCCATGTTATATGTGTGTGCTCGTGTGTGTGTGTGTGTTTTTTCTCCCTGAGCTAGCTTAGACCTCCAGTGCAATGTTAAATGTCTTCACCTTGCTCTTAAAGGAAATGCTTTCAACATTAAACTATTAAGTGTAATGTTTGCTGCAGGTTTTTAAAAATAAGATTAAAGAAGCCCCCTTTATACATGATTTCTTAGTTTTTATCATGAAACTGTGTTAAATTTCATCAAATCCTATTTTTACATCTGTTGAAATGCTCATATCATTTTTCTACTTTAATCTCTTAGTGTAGTGAATTAATTGACTTCCTCATGTTAATTGCCCTTACATTCCTAAAATAAATTTAGCATGGTAGAATTAGTTTGCTAGTTTTTTTTGTCCCTCCCCCCCAATGATGGCTCCCTCATCTGTCTGCTCATTGTGTCTGCTCACTGAGTCTGTTTATTATCTCTGTTTGTTGTGTTCACTCACTGTGTCTGCTTGTTGTCTCTGCTTTCTGTGTCCACTCACTATCTGCTCGTCTTCTTTTAGGAGGCACCAGAAACTGAACCCGAGACCTCCCATGTGGGAGGTGGGTGCCTAACCACTTGAGCCATTTCTGCTCCCTGCTCATTGTGTCTGCTCATTCGTCAATTTGTTGCTTCAGCTTGCTGCATTAGCTTGTTGTGTCATCTTCTTGCATCTGCTCTCTTCTTTAGGAGGAACCAGGAACTGAACCTGGGACCTTCCATGTGGGAGGTGAGCACCCAACTGCTTGAGCCACATCTGCTCCCCCAGTTTGCTAGTTTTTTAAGGATTTTTGCATCAATGTTCATAGGGAAGAGTGGCCTTTCACTTTCCTTTACTGTAATGTCCTTTTCATTTCTTATATCAGTTGATTTTTCAATATTAAGCCACCCTTACATTCCTGGGATAAACTTTGTGATCTGGATTCAGTTTACTAGTGTTTTAGAACAAGGTTTTGCATCAGTGTTCATGAAAGTGATCTGTAATGTTTCTTTGTTGTGTTGTCTTTGACTGGCTTTGATATCAAGATTATTCTAGCTTCATAAATGATTGGGGAGGAGGAGGATGTGTATCAGTTAGCCATTACTGCATCTATAGCATTGTTGCACAGCAAGTTTGAAATACCACTGAGAGGATGTCTCCAGACCAATACCACCGCCTGCCACAGAGAAGACATCTTTGAGTGGGCTCCAGTTTTACTCTGTGGGAGTGGCCTCCCAGTCCATTGTTCTTCATGGCTGTTGGCTCTGCCCAGTGAACTCTGGCTCTGCCCTTAGAGATGTTTTCCATCACTTCCCTGTGCTTCTTCTGAAAACAAATGGGCTATATTGGCAGCTGAGAAACTTTCTCAGCCTGCTTCCTCTCCATAGAGGTCTTTTTGTATTTTGAACCATCTCAGTCCCTTTTACTCCATATTGGTAGAGCCTCTTTAGAAAAACTCACATAAGAATTTTGTGACTTTCCATAAATCTGATTCCATTCTAATTTGTTTGCCAAAAGCCATATCCTCATTTGTTTTCAAGACATGTCTTTCACTCTCTCTCTGACCAATATCTACTTTCTACTTTGGGTGTATCAAACTGCTGTGGAACAATTTCCTTAAGATTCCTAAAAGCCTTTTTATCTAGATTAAAGGATCTACTAGACATCACCTAAATTCTTTCAAAAGTCTTAATGAATAGGCTTACAGCCACACCTTTGAATTTATCTATTGTTATAGGCTGCATTTTACTTTGAACATCTTTTACCAAATGGAAAGACTAAAGATGAGAAACTGTTTTATTTTTCAACCCACAAAATTGTAGCCTCTTTGTATGCCATCTAAATCATGCTATCACACAGGCAAGTTCTTTCTTAAATTCATCTCTTTATTGCCATACTGTATTATCTCCAGCTAGGAGTAATCAGCTGATACTTCTCATTCTGCCTGGAAATAAATTTAGCCAAATCCTAAAGTTAATTAGGTCAATTTTCCCTTCTCCAAATTAATGTAAGCAATAAGTGTTGCCAATTGTCTTATATATAACATATATAACATGTGCCATCATTTTCCAATTCCAATAAAAAGTTTTTCTCCTTTTTTCCAGGCTTTGCTACCAGTTTGCTTTCCATTTATCCATCCTCTGCTTGCCACCCAGTCCCAAAACCAATACCAAATGCTCTAGGCTTTTATTATGATAGCACTCAATTTCTAGGTAGGTACCATTTTTCTATCAGTTAACTATTTCTGTGTAAAAAGGAACCCCAAAACTCAATGGTTTAAAATAATAATGATTTATTCTTGCTTATGGGTGCATGGTCAGCTGGACATTTCTACAGATTTGAACCAAGATGGCTAACCTTGGTTAAGTTCACTCAGAGGTCTGTAGATAGCTGACAGAATAGCTGGGGACTGGTTAATCTAGGATATCTTTATTCCCTGCCTGGCAATTTTTAGACCATGGGCCGAAACGACTGGAATGACTGTGTCATGTGTCTTTCATGTCCAACAAACTAGCCTGCCCCTGTTCACATGATGGTGTCAGAATTCTGAAAGAACAGAAGTAAGCAAGACCTCTTGAGGCATAGGCTGACAATTAGCTCACCATCACTTCTGCCGTATCCTAACAGCCAAAGCAAATCACAAACCAGCCCAGATTCAAGAAGGAAGGATATAGAGTCTACCTCTTGATGGTAGAAGCTGTAAAGTCACGTAGCAAAAGGCATGGGTATAGAAAGGAGTGAAAAATTTGAAATATGGCAATATTTTTGGCAATCGATTTATAAGGAAATATTCCAAATTTTCTGTTCTCTGGAGTAGTTTGTAGATCAATCTATTCCTGGAAAGTATGGTATAATTTACCTGTAGAACTATCTAGGCATGGTGTATTCTTTTTAGGAAGTTTTAACTACTGGTTTAATTTCTCTAATAACTATGCAGTTTTTCTATTTCTTCTGGGATCATTCTTTATATTTTTTATATAAAGTTTAGTATAAGTTATATATATATAAAAGGTTTATATATGCTATTTTTCTAGGAATTTATTCATTTTGCCTATTTTCAAATTTATTGACATAAAGTTGTTTATATTATCTCATTTTCGTTCTACTCTCCATAACTGTAGTCATATCCCAATTTTCATTCCTAGTATTATTTATTTTCACATTCATTCATTCTTTACTTCAATTTCTGATCAATCTTGGCAAAGGTTTTACAATTGTATTAATCTTTTCAAAAATCTAACTTTTGATTTGGTGAGCCTTAGTTTTCTGTCATTAATTCTGCTCTTGTCATTGTTATTTCTCCCTAAGAATTATCTTGCTTTGTTATTATCTTCCATTAATTAAATGCATTATAAAGCCCTGCTCTAGTTGCTTTGTTAGCTCTGTTTCCTTGGATGTAAACTCTCACAAAATTTATTAATGCCTCTTCTTGATGGCAACTTTTCTTCAAATGTTGGATCACTTATGATTTTTCTACTCATCTTAAAATTCAGACTCTCTTTTAAACTATCTCTGTACCTGTTCCACCCAATATCTTGTCTTTTGAGCATATGAATTTTTTCTTCTGCCTTAGTCAGCACCTGTCTCTCTAATAAAAGTTCCTTTGCTCACTGTCCTTACATAGAAGGAGACACTCCCATCGCTGCTGCTTGACACAATAAGGAGGGGAATACATCATGTTTAAACAACTTGAATGCTACTATTATGGTATCTCGTCTAATTACACTAGGCTCAATCATGCTTCCAACTTCTACAACTGTATTCCATCATACAAGGCCCAGATTTATAGTTTTTAATCTGATTGCATTTGCTTTCCTTCTTTCTGGAATTCCACCTTGTTTCTGCTCCCCTGAAATTTATTCACCTTATGTTTTAACATAGTTACATACTATGTTCTTTAATTTCTAGGGATTTTTTTCGGGAGGAGGAGTCTACAGCTTGTGCTCGGTCCACCATTTTGAAATTCAAGTCCCCATAGCTTATATAAGAATTCCAGAATCATTAACTGCACTAGAGTGCACAGCATCTCAACAAGTCTTAAGAATATTTCACTGCAGCACAAAATAGCAATATTTATAATGATCATCTTAAGGCATCAAGAAAAATTATTTAAATCTTTATTATATTCTGCTGAGAGATACAGGGAACGATGCGATACATTTTGGAAGGTATTTTATTTCTCCCTTTATTTCTAATAGTTCCCAGTTTCCCTATTCCTATCAATCAAAAATATATTCAAGTATTTATATCCTAAAAGACCTTATCTACTTTTTCCTCAATTACTGTCCCCAGCTCTTTTTCCTATCACCACCAGATTTCATGAGAGTAGATGAGAGACACTGACAATATTTTTCCACATCACAATTCACTTTTTAACCCACTACATGTTGGTTTCTGCTTCTATTATCTTGCAAGAACTTGTCTTAAATATCATTGACAATTTCTCAATTGCCAAAATTACCAGCTCCTTTTTTGGTCATCACATCTTTTTTACTGGCAATTCCCATCCACTAATTAGGTTTAGTAACTTTTCCTCTTGTTTACAGTACTTTCTTGAGGCTATGAACATCATTTATCTCTCATTCTTTTACATTACGTATCCCAGCATTACCACTTACTAGCTAATTGAGTTTTAGCATGTGCCTTAACCTTCTAGTGCCTCAGTTTTTCATCCATAATGGGAATAAAGTTAGGATTACCTTATAGGGCTTTTCTGGGGATTAATGAGTTAACACATGTGAAGCAGTTAGAACAGCACCTGAATATAATTGTTATTAGTAGAAGTAGTAGTAGCATTCCTAGTAGTATGTAAGTCTTTCTTCTACTATATTAGTAGCTCTCAGAGGAAAGGACTTTGTCTTTCTCATCTTTGTATCCTTATAAAATATAGCAAAGTGGCTTTGTAGAGAAACAGCATAAAAGGAAAAATAGAAGCGGAGACTTCTGTTTCAAGATGGTGGGCAGAGGACATGCTGTAGTCTCTGACACCTAAACATATTTGTTGTATTAATTTATCTGAATTTCTTGTATAAAGTTTACAAAGCAATGGCTCTTGTATTCTAGACCTGGAGAGGTATATTTTTTTTAAAGAAAGGTGACATAGGCAGAAATGTCTACCATTATAACCCTCCCCAAGTTTTAAGGGTGTTCAAAAACATGGTACAAAGCCCCATTTATTAAAAAGTTCTTATCTTCTCTAATCTCCTAGTAGTCTTCTGTTCTTCTGCCTCAAACCACCTCTCATCTTGGTCCACCATTTCTTCTCTGCCCCTCTTAACATTGTCCAACAAGTCTTACCTCTTTGCCAGAAAGTTCCCTCAGGGTACAAGGTTCTTCTTCAATTATCATTGCCTTTTTCTTAAGATTGAACCTGTGCAACTTTTTTTCCTTTCTCTCCTTAAAGAGGAGTAGAAGAAAGATGTGAACCCTCCATGTTAATTGTTATCCTGTCAAACTTAGAATAAGTATTTATGAGGTAAATAGGGCATTTAAAAAGATCTTGTTTTCTACAGAAAACATGCATTTGTACAATATTCCTTTTTTCTTTATCCAGGCTAACCTTCCCTTACTAAGAACCTCTGACCTACAAATTCTTCCTTGTCTACTCAATGGTGGCTGCCACTGATATCTCTAGGAGAACAGAACACTTTAGAATTTGAAAGCTTTTGGCATTAATAAGACTTTTCTAGAAGTAAAACAAAAGGAGAAGGAATGTCTTAGCTACTGGGTTTCTCAAAACTTGTCAAAGGTCAATGTAAAGACATGGATGTTCCATCCCTATCTTACTGTACTAATGTTTGGGCTCAGACCTCCACAGTTTTAGAACTGCCATGTCTACTCTACCAAGAAAAGGAGACTTTTCACTCATTATTACTATTTTTGTTATGCAAACAACAGAAATATAGTAGTACACATGAGAAAGAACAAATAGCAGAGTGCTGATATTTTTTTTTAGAAATTAAATTTAGATATTTCCTCAGATATCTGCCTAGATACATGGTGTTGGGTACTTTTCCATGAAAATAAATTGATTATCTCAAGGTTCATATATATAAGCAGAACTTTCCTTCTTCAATCTTAACACATCCGCATTCTTTTCTTTAGAAATTCCTCAAGATACAAGGGCATTTCTTACTCACTAGTTTTTAAAATAAATTAACAACCTAAGCAAATCTATTATGCAATCATTCACTATTATGTTTTGTTTATCTATATTTTTAAATAATATAATCTGCCTTGGAAATTTCATTAGAATGATGAAAAAACACTTCTTGAAGAATAAGATTAGTTGGTCCAACTACTGTCCTGAAAATGCTATTTCTAAGAAGCCCAAATAGCCCATTCGCAAGAAGGGAAAAGAACACCTAAGCCCAATGTTTCCTCTCCTTTTGTAGTCTTTCCTCAATTAATTTGCTCACAAATATGTACTGAAGAATTTAAAGTTCATAGAACTTCAATCTTGCTTTAAGACAAGACACTGAAAACTTCATTTTCTGCTTTCAACCTAAAGCATTTGATAACAAGGGGACGATTCTGGAAGTTTCTAATTCCAAGTGAGCATGTAAATAAGAGCATATAGATTTATATCACTTTCCCCCAAAAAGTTCCATTTTAAATACAGTTGGTAAAAGAAGTCACTGGCAGGGTGCATACTGTATTTCTCTTAGGAAATTCATTTTTCTCTTCTCCATGCTTGTACCCTGTGTCAGCCAGGTCAGCTGAATGAGTACCTGTATGTGTCTGTTTTTAAAATATTTTTAGTTCTATATGTTCAAAAGCATCTAGTTAAGTTGCCTAAATAGCTTGGTCTTTTAAGCTTTTAAAACAGTTGCCATGGTAACAAATGTTCAAAGACAGGGACCTACAATTTCATATTAAGCCATGTTTTCCACAGCTTCCCACAAGCTTCACATTTATTTGCTCTGTCCTCTAAGGGCAAAGGCACAAGTAAAATTCAGTCTTCTTTCTCCTTTGTATTAATGCTTTTTAAAAAATATAAAACCCCACATTGCACTCAAAAACTTTGGTCATACATAATGCTATTTTATATTAATTTTGGTGCTTAATAAGTACTAAAAAATATTGAAATAATAGTCATGGTACTGAGAAGGAGAGGGGAAAAAGCATAAGGCTTTGATGCCTCTTCTACTATACTTCAGATAAAATTAAAACTATGCAACCCCATTGACTGGTCATCTTGAAACAAAGAACAAAAGCTTAATCACATATCTAGACAGGGCAATTAAAGTCAAGACCACAGAAATCTAATTCTCCAAGCACATCCATGCATAATACCCACTTTTGGACATGTAGCCTAAACTGAAAAGCCTCTGTGTCTGTGTAGAATCTGTACTCCTTAATAATGAGACATTTCACATAAAGAAGAAGTGGGGGATGGGGAGAATCCCGCAAGTCGCGGTAGGAGGAATTGTCCTCTCCACATACTCTTAAACTGGCAGGTTTCTGGGCACCAGGTTGTAAGAAAGACTACAGACAGTAGTTTTCCAAGAATCCACTATAAAACTGTGATTTGAAAAGGCATGTGGCAGAGTGGAAAGAGTATGATGGGCTGTGGCTCAGGGAAGACCTGGGTTCAAATACCAGATCTGCCTTTTATCAGATGTGTGACTTTGGGCACATTACTTACCCTCTTTGAGCCTCATCCCTAATTTGGGATAAAAATATCTATCTCAAAGGGATTTCCATTTAATAATTAAATGATATCCCACGTGAAAAACACCCAGCTCAGCCAAGTCTCAGTAAATGTTTATTCTTTTCTGTTTTCCTATCACCATCAGGAATTCTTGAGTTTAAAAGCAAGTTCTCTTTCCTAATAGCTCTAACAACTTGATTGCCCAAAGGTAGAACACAGGGGACTGTGTAACCATATTTACCTAGGGATGCTGCCAACTGCTCAAGGGCAGTCACGCGTGGTCTACAATGGAAACTCACCTGGTCAGGGAACTAGACCACATAACCACAGATTCCTCATATTTTAAGAGAATCAGTTCCTTTTTGCACTTCCAAACAGAAAGATTAGAATGACTTCTGGGTTAGTACAGATCCTCTGAGAAGCAGATATCAAACTAGAATTATAGGTGCAAAAAAACTTATTAGGGGAAACAACTGTGGGAGAAAATGGTGAAGAACAAATCTGACCTCAAGGGAAGGAGAGAGGGAGGGAAAGATGGAAGGAAGAAAGGGTGGAAGCATCGTGGACTGCCAGGCAGCCTACGTGAGTTCAGCAAGGTCTTCAGGGTGTCCTCCAGCCAGAGGAGGCCATAAGAGTAGTCCCATGTCTCCCAGGAATGGACTGTCTCAGTATCCCTGCCACATTCAGTCACTGCTTGAGAGCAGCCCTTGGGAAGTATGGCCTCATTGCAGATCTGAGAGGAGAATTCTCATGGTTGCCACAGCTCCCTAATTAGGTTTCACATTTTCTCCAGCTGTAGACACAACCTTAAATTAAAACTAAGATATTTCAAAAATAAGCACTTAGATATATAAAGCCAGTCCCACAATTAATGAGGTTCTTATATGAAGCGAACTATGCACAGAGAGAGCCATTACAAGTGCATTTGCTCTGCCTGGACCTTGCCACAGCTAGAGGACACTCTTTCCTGGAAAAGCCATTGCCTGCTATTGAAGACCCATCTATTCCTGCCCTTCTTTATATTTCTACTGCAAGGAGCCTTCCTCCTCAGCTACCTTGGGAGCTACCCTATCCCCTAGGCCTCTTCCCAGGTTTTTCCCCCTTGTTGCCATACCCATCTTCCTGAAAAGCTCAGTCCAAGGTGGCTTAACTTCAAGGGCATAGGACTTATAAGAGGTATTAGTTAACATTTGCTGCTATGATAGATAAATCCCAAAATCTCAGGGATTAACATAACAGAAGTAGTTGTGGCTTTTTGTTTGTTTTGGTTTTTGTTTCTTTGTTTTCCATATATTTAACTGTCCATGCAAGTCTGCAGTAGACAGCCTTAGACACAATGTTTCAGAAACTTAGGCTTAGTCATCCCCTGAGGGTTGGGGTCAATCTCTTCCAGCCAGTGGACAGAAAAGAAGTGAGTGTAGGAATTGCTGTGGAAGGTTTTTATGGACCAGGTCTGGACATGGTGCCCATCACTTCCATGCATATTAGCAAAAACAATTTCCATGGCCCTATCAACATGCAAGGGAGGCTGGGAAGTGTAGTTCAGAAGAAAGAGTAAACAGATTTGGTTAGCACCTAGCTGTCTCTGCTAGCAAAGAGTCCAATGCTGAGTCATGAAGCTTGGGGTCTCGGGCTAATTGAGTTACTATTTAACTGTGCAATGGGAGCTGCAGCTTTGCCTCAAAAGGTTTCTAAGTTTGGCTTCAGAACCTAACCACAAGATGGTGAGCTGCTTGAGGGCTCAGCTTGGAGCATTTAGCAAATGTTTTTAGGTTGAAAATTTCTACAAAAAAAAAATACATTGTGAATTAGAAACAACCTATTTATATGCAGACTTTAGTAAAAATCCCATCTGTAAGTTGGGAGTTGAATACATGTGTGTGAGCATAAGTGTATATGTTCTATTTCACAAAACCTTGAGATGGTGTGAATTTGGACACAAGGTAATTGGAGACTGGCTCCTGTCCTGAGTTTTTAAACAGGGACAAGCTTAAATTCTTATTGTCAGGGGCAGATGGGACACAGGCATGTCAGGAAGTGAATAGCTGTGATCATTTAGGATTTTCTCAATGCACTACAGAGTCTGTTCTAAACAGTTGATCTTTACTTCTGTGGGTTTTATGACAGCACAAAGTTGATCTTTACTTCTGTGGGTTTTATGACAGCACAAACTAAAAAGTAAAATTACTATCTTCCATTAGCCTCCAATGAAGCAATTCCACATTTTATGAGAATAATGCTTTTGCACCCCATTTATTGCATTACGGTGAAACTTTATTTTATATGCTTACACTTATGCATATGTGCCATTTCAAACATATGCTTTGAGAGAATGCAAAAGACTGCTGGCATTCTAACCACGTAACTGTGTTAACAGCAATAAACAGTGGTATCTTTAAAAATTAAAAAAAATCCTACATCAGAATTTCCTTTTACTTTAGAAGATGATAGGTAGCTCTTCATAATCCCCTAAGGATATAACACTACATGGCACTGCCCATTTTAGAGTACAGACACATATCATGAGTTTAGAAGTTAAAGTCAGGAATTTTTATATCTGCTAAGAAGTAGAGTAGCATATTCCTGACTAGAGAAATACACATAGATGGCCATCCGGTGCATGTTACATTTATAAAATATTTCTATAACACTTACAGACATGTGACTATAAATGATATCATATCTGCTGTCAGAACTTAGCTCTGCATGTATTAGCTGTGTAACCTCGAGCGAGTCACCTAACTTCTCTGGGTTTTGGTTCCCTCCTTTGCAAAACTGACATTGGGTTAAATGACTTACAGCATATCTGTCATTCCACATAATATCTTGAATATTTCAGGGCTTCTACTTTCACAACTAGAAAACTGCTTTAAAGACCACCTACCTACTTTCATCCTAGGATTGATTTAAGAATCAAAAGAAACAATCTATGCAAAAGAGCTTTGGAAACTTCAAAGTACTATGCAAAGGTAAGATGTTTCAAGAAAAATAATCCCATTTTTAATATCCACCTCTTTTGCATATCTACTTAGTCAGGATCCAAGGTCAAATAGGGTGGAGTTTAAGGCTCAAGTATGCTGATCCATCTAAGGATCATTTAGAAAACTGAATTAATTCCATTTGTGACAAGCTGTAGAAGATAGCTGAAACCCAGACAAAGGAACATTGTTTACATTCAGAAAGTGAAGACTCCTTGAAATATCACAATGCACAATAGGTTGTTTCTGTGGCCTGCCTGCTTTGGCAGCCCTAATCAGAATGAGCCCTAAAAGCCATACACAAAACATAAGGACACAGGGAGTCGATGTGGCTCAGTGGTTGAGCACCAGCTTCCTACATACGAGGTCCAGGGATCAATCCCCAGTCCCAATACCTTAAAAAGAAAGAAAGAAAGAAAAGACAAAATTCCTGGTGAAGTGAGCCGAGGTAAAGAAAGGCCTTAGTGCCACTGAGAAAATGTATCATTTTCAATGAGACAGCCAGACCTATTCCACCCCAAGGGTAAAAACAGAAAAGACAGAAAATCCAAGCATCTGCAGATTTGAAGAACACCTCAGGTGTTTGCATATCAGTTAAAGCTCTGTCAGTGTGATGGCTAAAATATTAAAGAAGAGATTGTAGGTATCAGTGCTCCCATTACTTATTAGAGTTCATCCTAGAAAGAAGTGCACTCACAACTTTTCTGTCCCTGCTTCACCGTGGTCTGGGCAGTGTCCTGGACAAGAACTGGGTAATGGTTTAGAACAGCTCTAAGCCTTTGGAGTTGCTCCTGGAAGACTGAATCTCAGATCTGTCATTTGCTGTTTCTGTAAAATTAGGCAAGTTGTTTAAATTCTTTGGGACTCGTTTCTTTTATACGGAGGAAACTGTTCCTCAGTTTTCAACTAAAAGGGAGAATAATAAATAATGGAGCCATTCTGAAAATTAGATTGGAAATAAATGTATGCACAGGCATGTATGCACAGTGCCTGGCACATATTGTTTAGTAAAAAGCTATTATAACTACTCTATTAACCAGGATTATCAAGACTCATTGAGAGATTAACTTTTCTGTCTCATGCTCTGACCCCATCTTCCAACTCTACTTAACTCCCTAAGTATATTGTAACTGCTAGTTGTGACACATTAGTATATCATGAAGTAATTTGGTGGCACACAAACAGCAATTTTTAAACTAGAGTCGAATGCAATGGAATGGAACAAAAAGGAACAGAAGAGAAAAGAGAATAGAAAATATAATATCCAAGTATCACATGTAGTGAGATTAATATTGCTCTGTTCAATTTTGTTCTGTGTGTGTTGCTGAGACAGGATGAAAATGTATTTCCTAATGTGGGATGCTATCAAAAATGTTTCAGAGCCAGAACCCTAAACCCTTCCATTTGTACCCTGGAATCCAGAGTCTATCGTGACCAAAATCCCCTATATTGTCAAACTCTTTTCTGATCATCTCCCCTATCTTCTTACTGTAACTCAGTAGTTCTCAAACTTTAGCTTCCATCAAAATTACTTGGAATGGGAGGCTTTGTGGTAGGCAGCTTCTAGAAGGTTATTCATGCCCTATGTAAGTCCCTTTGGATGTGGGCAGAAGTAGCAGCTCTTCTATTGCTGCTAATGGATAGAATCAGCTGAAGCAATGGTATATCACCTACTTAATTGGGTTATAAAAAGACTGACTTCTCTTTCTCTCCCTCTCCCTCTCTCTCTCTCTCCCCCCACAGCTGGACTGTAGTCTCTTGGAAGACCTGAGTCAGAGGCACCGGCTAATGTTTCCACATTCCCAACCTTCAGAACTGTGAGATAATGGCTGTTGTTTGCAGCCACTAAGTTTGGGGATCATTGGTAACACAGCAATAGAACAAAATACAGGCTTGTTAAAACATAGCTTCCTAGGCCTTACTTTTTCTTTTTTTTTCTACCTGGGTGTCTGACTGACCTAACCAGGTGCATCCATTTCAAGCAGGATGCAATCTATATCAACAGCAAACTCAAATTAATAAATGACATATGTAAAGTTTCATACAAAGCACCTTGGAAGATAACTTGCTTCTGGATGTGTTGCATTAGAAGAACAAAATTCTAATTGGTAATAGAAGTTCACCCTATAAATATTTATGTTTAATATTATTGTTATTTAATAAACTTATTAACCACCTTCCTGATTTTATTCAGCCTGCTTTTAAATTTTAATTAGATATAGTGTTCAGACAAATAGAAACTTCTAGCAGTCACAGAGGGGTTGATTTCATCTTCATAAATGAGGCCTGTCTTTCTGAATCCCAGACTTAGCCTGTACACGGGTTCTTAGGATTCACTGAGTTGAGGGAAGTGTTTATTGTCCAGACAACTGCTAACATAATGCATGTGACAGTTACATGCATAGAACGCTTACGTAATTTTGTTAATCAGAAGAGTAGACTGCAGAATGCAAACTGCCTACAGGTTGTAAGTGGCAGTTGTTTCTCAGATCACACTTTTAAAGGTAAAATCCTCATTGTTCTTAATTCAGCCTCTTTTACCCTTAACTAAGAGGCAATATCCTCAGTTCTTGGCGTTTAATAGGAGGCCACTTCAAGTGCCTACAGATCTGCTAGTGCCATTTGCAAGAGTTGTGCATAAGCCTGGAAACACAACAAATCCCAAGAGGAAAAAACAGAGTTGATGAATTCCCCCAAAGTGCAAATTACCTTGAGAGCCAGTCTCCCCTTCCCCTAGAACTAATAAGTAAATCTTATGAGTCAGTACAAAAATCCCACTGAAGTGAGCACAAGTGACATTTGTGCTGGTGATGACAGCATTTCCATGCGAATTTGTTAATGTTTTTGCAAAGCAGGGGTAATTTACTCCTGTAGAATCCTGCAAATAGCCTCATTACATTTGAGGCCTCCTCCACGGAGGCTGTACACAGGCTTTCCGGTTGTTTAGTCCCAGCATGACTTCCATCACTACCCAAAGATCTCATGGCAGACTTTGTTCTACCCGCTGGAGCCGCCTGGCCAGCTTTCCCTTTCTCGCCCCACACTGCCCCACAATCTCAAACCCAGTGGCTAGTGCGGGAGGACTGGGGACAGGAGGAGCAGGGAGTCTGGTGGTTGGGGGTGAGATATTGTTGTGGATTGAATGATGTCCCTTAAAAGACAAGTTCAAGTCCCAACCCCCAGTCCTATGAATGTGACTTTGTTTGTAAATAAGATCTTTGAAGGTGTTATTGGTTAAGATGGGGTCATCCTGGATCGGGGTGGGCCCCAATCCAATACGATCAGTGTCCTAAGAAAGAAAGGAAATTTGGACAGAGAGACAGATGATTGCTGCAGAGACACACAGAGAGAGAGAGACGGCTATGTGAAGGAGGCAGGGATGGGGTTATGGAAGCCAGCACCAGAATGCTACAACTTCAGAGGGGCACAGCCCTGCCGGCATCTTGATTTCCAACTTCTAGCATCCAGGACTGTGCAACGATAAATTCCTGTTGTTATCGTCGACTAGCCTGTGATACTCTATCACAGCAGCCCTGGCAAACTAAGACAGGCATTAACCTGCAAGCTCTTTCTCTGGAAAGGCTATCTACAGGAAAAACAGTAAAAAGACATGCAAAAGACATTTATCAAAATCATTCATTTTCTTTTCTGATTATAAAGGTAATATACATTCATTATAGAGAATTTGAAAAACAGAAGGACCCCAAAAATAAGAAAAAATCATCAATAATTCTACCTACATCTCTTGGTGCAATACCTTCCAGTTGTTCTCTATGCATATTTTTGACTTAAGCTACTTTATTGTATATGAATAATTTTTGAAAATATGATCTTTATCACCACATATCATTGAATATATGCACTGTACATTATATAATATTTCTATTTTTGGACAATATGGGTTGTTTCCATTATTGCATAACTATTAATAACATTGTAGTGAACATCCCTGTACAGAAATCTTGATCCCACACTCTAACTTATTTTCATAAGCCAGGTTCTCAGAAAAGGCGAGTGGTATCAACGGAGACAGACATTTCAACCTGATAAATAAAATACATGAAATCAAGCTTTTCAGCAGAGTAGGAGAGTTCCGTATTAAGACACTTTCACCAACATTGAGGGATTTTTTTTGTTGTTTTGCCCCCCTCCCCCAGATGGCTCCCTCATCTGTCTGCTCGTTGGTTTTGCTCATTTTTGTTTTTTGGTTTTTTTTGCTTGTTGTCTGTCTTTTTTTTTTCTTTAGGAGGCACTGGGAACCAAACCTGGGACCTCCCATGTGGGAGGCGAGCTTTCAACTGTTTGAGACACATCTGCTCCCTGTTCATTTGTTTTTGGTCATTGTCTGTTCATTGCTTGCTCGTTGTTTTTGATCATTATTTTTTCTCATCTGCTCATTGTTTTTGCTCGATGTCTGCTTGTTGTCTGCTTGTTGTTTCTTTGTCTTCTTTAGGAGGCACCGGGAACTGAACCCAGGACCTCCCATGAGGGCGGTGCGTGCTTAACTGCTTGAGCCACATCCGTTCCCCTGAGTTTTTAATCTGTGCTAATTTGACAGGCAAAATTACAGATCAAAAGTTACTTTTTAGTTTATGAACACAAAATGCATTATATATAGCTTGGTTTGTTCATAAAATTAACATATTTGGCCCATTTTGAGGGCTGAAAAATCAGTCATTGGAAACTAGAATTGACCTCAAAGAGGATATAATGTACAGAAGGTGGAGTGGTTTGCCCATGGTCACGTGTCTCTTTGGTGATTAACTTGAGTCTAAAACCTGAGAACTCTTATAATGTTCATCCATGTGTTCTTAAGTAAAGATTTTTAGTAAAATAAAACCTATTTACAGGGAAGTGGCTGTGACTCAATTGGTTGGGCTCCTGTTTCCCATATGGGAGGCCCTGGGTTCGATTCCCGGGGCCTCCTGGTGAAGACAAGCCAGGCTGCATGGCGCGGTGAGCTCACGGCCCACACGGTGCAGCAAGATGACACAACAAAGGGAGACAAGCAGACACAGAAAAATGCAAAAGCAAATGGACACAGTGAGCACAAGTCTCAAGGGGGGGATAAATAAATAAATAAAGATAAATCTTAAAAAAAAAAAACCTGTTTACAATTTTAGAAAGAATGGGGAGGTAGAGGAGACATTTAAATGTCTTTTGGTGACTGTTTTTCCCCCACTAAATGTTCAAAATCTTTATTACACTGTTCTAAGCTGGAACTCTTGTCACCCAGAATTCTTCAACCATTACCTTCTGCCTCTTCTTTGGGCACAAGTCCTTTGGGCAAGGTTCACAAATGCAAATTTGAGAATTAACCAAACCAAAGCATCATTAGGAAGCTCAGTCAATTTTGAAGAACTCACAAAAGATAATTTCAAATCAAATATAAATGAATGAGGAACCTCCTCCTCATTACCTCTCTGTATTTACTCTTGGGTTGTCTGTTACTCAGTTTTGGTAAGAGGAACACAAAGGGGAAGGCAATGACTGAAGAGTTTCCTTGCTATCACTCTTCACATCAAAAATCTCCTTTTAATTTTTGTATTCAAACCTCTTCTCCTTCAATTCTGGTTTTAGAATTGGCCACAAATTCTTCTACACTTTTCCCATTGAGGGGAGGGATCTATGTCTTCTCTTCTTGCCTTCCACCAGTAGAGGACAAGGGAAGTGATGCTCTGTGGCTTACAAAGCTAAGTCATGAAAGGTGATGTAGCTTCCTCCTTGTCTGCTGGGAACTCATATTCTTGGAGCCATGAGCCACCATATAAGAAGTCCAACTACCCTGGGGTCACCATACCTCGAGGAAGTCCAAAACACATGAAGAGGTCATGGGTGTATGCTCAGGTTGACAGTTCCAGCTGAACCCATCCTTCAAGTCATCCCAACCCGAGTGCCAAACAGCCCCCAGTCATTCAAGTCACTCTCAGCCTTCATATCTTCCCAACTAATGTCCTAGACATTGTGAAGAAGAAACAAGCCATACCTGCCATGTGTGGTCTGAATTCCTGATTCACAAAATTAATGAGCATAATAAAATTACTATTGTTTCATGCCACTATATTTGGGAGGTGTGTTGTACAGCAATAAGTAACTGGAATTGAGCCTTGTCTCACTGCATTCCTCTCCAGTTCTCTTCCTTTTTCTTACTGAATCCATGAGCTATCAGTTTGCCCATCTTTCCTTCAAAAACATCTGAGGATTGGATCAGTACCAAATATTCAATATTAATGTTTTTGATACTACCATTGGAAAAGAGACTTGGACATCACCTAGAATACATGAGAGGTCCTAGAAATGGACTTTTCTATTGGCATTAAAATGTCTGAGATGTTTTCTCTACTCTTTATTATTGGTCATCCATTCCTATCCCAGTTCTTGCTGCCCACACACCTCAGCTATAAAGAACTTCCAGAAAATCCCCATCCTCAACAAAATAAATGGTTAACAGATGTCAATTTCATTTAAAACAATAAAATATTCTAGTTTTAGGCAATAGGAGACAACTCACAGTATAAGTGTAATGGATGGAGAAGAGTCTTCAGCCACAGCTCTAATGTTTGGACACAGGAGAAAACCAGCACAGGAGTATAGATCTATGTCTATGTAATCAATGCAGAAATACCTTTATAGGTGATTTATCCTTAAATAACGTAAGTGAACTACACTTGGAAGAACCTCATGTCTTTAGTATCCTGGAGGACATTTCAGCAGAGCTTCAGCCAAGGAGCACAAAAGGAAAATGCAGAGTAGTGATAGATCCTAAAACAGAGACTCAAACAGAACGACCTTTAACAGGTGGAAAACACTCTAGAAAAACAAGATTTTTTTTCTGGAGAGGATATTCGATGAAATTTACATGAAAACTTCCTTTACTCATACAGCAACATTTGTAAAATATGTGAGGTTTCACATTGCATAAAACACTTTCAGTGTAGTGAATGAAGGAAAGTCTTTAGTGATTTCACATTCCTTCCATCGGCATGGAAGTTCTCATATGGAAGAAATGCCCATCCTAAAGATGAGGATGCAGGATTGTGAAGTGATCTGGACATGTTCAATGCAGAATTTTGTAAGAAGTAGTGGGAAAGGATATTAAACATTTTACAAATAGATTAGTACTTGAAAATACATGTGAAGAAAGAAGCTGTTGCTGAATTTTCTATTATGCATTTCCATTTCTAATTTTTTATGCAAAACAAAACTTAATAGTAATGACTGTGGTGAATCAGAAAATAACTTTGAATGTTAACTTAAAGATGTACAATACAATAGATGGTGTGCCGTATCTATTATACGTTGTTAATGTGTATGTGCATAGCAGTAATTAATGGAATATGTATAAATAAACAGATAATGTGGAAAAAAAACAATAAAATAAGCTACCATTTGTCAGGTGCTGTGTTAAGGGCTTTACCCACTTTATCTCAGGATCTTATTGATCTTGGCAAATATTTTAAAAGGTTAACTGAAAAAAAACTCCAACAGAGCGGTGAAGTAACACAGCTCCTAAGTGATGGTGCTGGGGTTGAAGGCAGAGTGGTAGAACTCCAAAGACCAGGTCTTAAGCATGACCACATCCCACGATGAGAAATGTGTTTTACATCGTGATGAACAAGCACTCACGCTCATATAGGTGAAATACAAGTGTTAGGAAACAGACCTTACCTTACCATGTACACAGCATGCTGATATTCTCTTTCCTTTCCAGTTTATTTATTTTTTAACAGGTAGAGGATAACCCATCGAATTGACTGCATAACCTGTTGCTAATTGATTACAACATAGACACTTAAAAAATCCCTGAAAGTAGCTTCTCCAATTGACTTAAAATCTAGGAAGATGATTACCCCAAAACCCTCTTCTTCTTTTAAACTGAAGGTCACAACCCATAGGGTTAAAAGCAAAAAGTTTTAATGCAACTTAATTTTTTAATTGGAAACAAGACTTAAAAGTTCTCTCCATCTCTTTGTATTTCTTTTTTTAATGTCAGAACTTTTATTAAAAAGCCCTGTTTGTTAACTTAGTGCAATAAAATGGATACCTCATTACCAGGGACCAGAGGTGTGGGGAATGCGGAATGATTGCTTAATAGGTGCAGAGTTTCTGTTTGGGTCATGAATAGTCTTGGAAATGGATGGTGGTGATGGTAGCACAACATGGTGACTGTAATTGATTCCACTGAAACGCAGACTTGAAAAAGATTAAGATGGGAAATTCTGTTATCCACAAAAGATAGAAAGAGAGAGACCTCAATTATATGGTATGTCGTTATTAGGGAGGTGTGGAAGATATAGGAGAACTGCCCATCCCTGTGTTTGTCTTCTTGCCCAATACCTTTCCTGGAAAGCCACCCTGCCACAGCCCATGACACTGCTCATATCCGGCTTCACCCATGACACTGCTCGTGCCACCTTGCTCCAGGTATTTGCACCCTTAATATTTCCACTTTGCCACAAGGGAGGCAACCATCAGCTGACCAGAGGATCGTGATATAGTGGTGCATGAGAAAAGGAGCTGGACCAATCTCCAAAATTAGAATGGGAATGATGGGAAAACAATGGAGTTGTGAGAGTAGAAGCGGAAAGCTCACAAAGCCATGAAAACCACAGGCAAAGCACGATGAAGACACTGAAGAAGCCACGTGGAGGGGAGAAGAGAACAGAGTGGCCGTTCAGAGCGACACAGAGGGCAGCCGGGCACCCGTCAGAAAGATATCGACACAAGGAGAAGCTGGTCTCACATGCCAGCAACCCCCGGTGGCTTTCCGGTTCCAATTCCAGTAACACAAGTACTCAAAATAATAACAGACTTTTCTTTCTTTAGGAGATTTGAAGGGCTTTTAATTCTTCGTAATCCAAAGGTCCTTAATGCAAATAGATGCCCCCCAAATTTCTCACAGTGAGAAACTCAGAGAAAGGCAGTGTCCCCAAGAAAGACACAGAGTCACAGACAGGAGACAGAGCCTCATAGAGGCCCTTTGCCATGTTTAGAATGTTAAGATATTAAATACAATGCCTTTTCTTTGAATAAAACAATAATTTATAATCCACAAAAAACTGATTACACATAATCATCTCTAGAGGGAGTAATAATAGTACCTGCTTCATATTTTTGTTGTAGAGATTAAATAAGTAAACACATGTAAAATTCTTATGTTAGTACCTGTCACATTGTAAATGCACATTTGATAGTATTTGAACCTCCTGACAGGACAGTCACGTGGGTAGATACTGGAGAGCCATTTGATAGGTGAAGAAAGAAATATGCAGAGAGATTCCAGGCCATGCTGAAGGTTGTACAGCTATAGTAAATGTTAACTAGGATCTTTGAGCTCATTGTCATCCATCCATCCATTCCACAGATATTCATAGAGTGCCAGGCTCAGTGCCAGGCTCACAAAAAACACAGGGAATGAGACAAATGCAATTTCTGCCTCTACAAAACTTAGGATCTAATGCCCTTTCCCCAAGTCTTATCATGTTTCTGTAATATAGGCATCAAATAGAATGTTACTGTTTGCTTTATGTCCTGCAAATGAAATTAAACTTAAGCTGTAGGATACAAGTCATTATACAATGTCAAAACCTATAAAACTGTACAGGGCAAAGTGTAAACCATAATGTAAACTACAGACCTTGGTTAGTAGCAATGCATCAATATGTGTTCATCAATTGTAACAAATGTATCACGCTAATGTACGGTGTTATTCATAGGGGGAAATGTGGGTGGCAGAGAGAGTGGGTTATATGGGTATCCCTTATACTTTCAATAACTTTTTTCTAATGTAAAACTTCTCTAAAAATAATGTTTATCATTACAAAAAAAAAAAAAAAAGCTTAAACTATATCAAAGAGTCGCATCATCTACCCGCGTGATTATACCATCATGAGGATCAAATACTATCAACCGAGCATTTACAATGTGAGAGGTACTAACATAAGAATTTTACATGTGTTTACTTATTTAATCTCCATAACAAAAATGTGAGGCAGGTACTATTATTATCCCCTCTTTAGAGATGATTATGTATAATCATTTTTGTGGATTATAAATTGCTGTTTTATTCAATGAAAAGGCATTGTATTTAATATCTTAATATTCTAAAACATAAGAATGGTTCTCTATGAGGTTCTTTCAGAAATTTGACAAATATTTGAGTTGGCACCCCATCTGTCTGTGTTCATGGCCTCATGGGATTATACAGGTTGAATTATGTACCCCAGTTTGGTCATGCTTTTGATCTTAGTCCACATACTGACTGGTGTGGACCCACTGTAAATAAATTCTCTTCATGATGTTTCTATGGTTAAGGGGTGGCCGAACTGAGTCAGGTTGGGTTTTATTCCAGATTACTGGAGTCATTTATAAGCAGAGTGAATGTCAGACAAAGAGAAGTCATGGGGAACAGCAAGAAGCTGGAAATCTAAGGGAACCTGGAAGAGAAAGCAGAAGACACTACCATGTGCACTGTCATGTGATTGGACAGCCAGTTACCAAGGATGGCTGGCATTCATCCCTGGAATGCCGGAGTCTTCCAGGAGAAAACATTGCCTTG